>SGQK01000092.1:0-88874 GCA_004216415.1 Aeminium ludgeri
CCGCCCTCCCCCCCCGGCGGCCCCAAAATCACCGTCGTCGTCCCAAACTCCTGATCCGGCCTCAACCGAAACGTCTCCAACGCGCGCCCCCCCTCCGCCCCCTCCCCGCCGTCGCCATCCCCGAACAACAGCCCCCGCCGCGTCAGCGAATACAGCAACACGTCCAGCCAGCCGTTGCTCGTGATGAAGGCGCCCGCCACGCACAGCTCGGCGTAGCCCACGTGCGTGCCGGCGAGCGAGGTGAGGCGCGCCTTCACGAGCGGGAGGGTGCAGAGGACGTAGACGGCCGGGTAGGGGATGAGGAGGCGCGTGGTGCGCTGGGCGCGCGCGTGCAGCGGCGACCCCCGGGTGTAGAAGCCCGAGCGCGTGCGGTATTGCAGCAGGGCGAGGAGGGCGAGGTAGGTGACGAGGGTGCCGAATTCGGCGAGGAGGATCCAGAGGTAGTGCAGCCAGAGGCGGGCGTGGTTGTAGCGGTAGTTGATCCAGCACCAGGCGCCGGCGCGCTGGAAGAAGTCGGTGGGGTGCATGGCGGGGCCGATCAGGGCGCAGACGTAGTTGAAGGTCCAGAGGGCGGCGATGGTGAGGAGGAAGGGGCGGCGGGCGAGGCGGCGGTCGAGGGCGATGTCGGCGAGGGCGTGCAGGGCGATGGTCAGGGTGAAGAGGCCCGAGGAGAGGTCGCCGGTCGAGTCGAACCAGCCTTGGGCCCAGCAGGCGGGGGAGGAGGGGTCGATGGCGTTGAGGCGGAGCCAGTGCGCGTTGAGGAGGTAGGAGATGGATTGCTGCATGTCGGCGAGGATGAGGTTGTAGATGAGGAGGACGAATTGGTTCTTGCGGGCCGAGGGGCGGCGGATCAGGCGGAGGGTCAGGTGGATGAAGAGGAGGACCGAGGCGGAGAAGGAGAGGAAGGCGAGGGTGGAGACGGCGATGAGGCCGCGGTGCAGCGAGGGGTAGTCGGTGATGGGGGAGAGCTCCGTCGGTTCTTTGATCAGGTCGCGGATGTCGGGATGGGGGGTGGAGGAAGACATGGTCGTCGTGAGGCGGGCCCGCCGCCCTGTGTGTGTGTTGTCTCGCAACGTCGGGGGACAATGAACGAAAGGAATTGGCGTGATGGTGTATGGATGAAGAAGAGGAGAGGGCGGAAGCGGGAAGGGGACGAGGCAAACGAGATGCAGTGCCGTATGTACTTTACCCCGACGCCGATCATGGTGAGAGGCTGTTGGACGCATGAGTCGCAATGCATGCGACCATCACGGGCCCCGATCCTGAGCGATCCATACTCGCCGCCCCGACCATCAGCCGCGAGAGTGGATGCAAAGGCACGACGACGATCAACAAACCATTCCGCGTGGAAGGTGGTGCCATGTCCGCGCTCGGCGCAGCGATCACACGAGTTTACCACCGCACCTCAGACTGCCCATCCGACCCGCCTTCAAATCACGATAACGTGTGTCTCCGAGGCGAAGGCGACCGACGTTGTGGACAAGTCGGGGAAACCAAACTCTGTCAGCTTCTGCAGCTCTGCAGGACGCACGCCCTGCGAACCGATCACGGCGCACATGACCGGTCACACCAGAAAAAAGTGTGGGTCGGTGGCCAACCGCCTGGCCGCCAAACCGGGGTTGGTCACCAGGAATCTCGAGACTTCCCCAGATGCCTTTCCCGTTGGAGCAGGTCGGCGGGTCTGCAGCGAAATGGCTTCACTCCGGGACCTGCGTGGCCTGCAGGGCGGGCTGGGCTGGGCTGGACTGGTGGAGCGACGGTTGGCCAGAATCATGCGACGTCCGAGACCGTTGACAGGTTCGATGGCTGGCGGGGACTAAGGTATTCCGCCGTGGCTGCCGTGATGATGATGTTGATGATGATGATGATGATGATGATGATGGCAACGATTCTGTTGTTAGCAGCATGGGACTCTCCATTGGTCGATGGTAGAGTTCCAATCATTCACCAAAAATCAATCATGTGGCCATGATGGACCTGCACGCCGCCTTCTTCAGGAGAGAAAGAACGGCGACGCTGGAGCGAGGCAGCGAGGACAAGGGCTGCGGACGAGTTGGTCTGTCTGATCGCTTGATCGCTCTCCTTTCCACCCATCATTGAACGTGTTTCATACCAAGACCGCGGCCGGCGGCCCCCGTGCCCTCGCTCGGAAGATCCCATCCCTGGCTCCACCAAGAACGAGACCATTTCCCCTGGGTCCCCCCTCGCCCCCCATTGTTCTCCCCGCTGCGGCGCGAAAGTCTGTTGGACAAACGGCACGGGTGGCCCGGGGAGCCGCAGAAACAAGCGTGTGAGCGGGGTCTCCCGGGGTCAGCGGCGAAAGCTTGCGGCGAGGCGAGGTGGGAGATGCGCGTTTCGACGTGTGTTGCTTTTCGTTCGGCACCTGTGGACGATGGAGCCACATCTCGACGACAACAACAACGTGAGAGCCACGTTCCGACGAGGATGTACTGCGGCTGCAGGGGAAGGCGAGGAAGACGGGCGGAGCTGTGGAGTCGCTAGAAAAGGGCACAGTAGCGTCGTCGATCCAACCTGGTGTGTGTTGATCCATGACCCGACGTGGCTGGCTGTGGCGGTCCAGCCGTGCTGCTCTTTTGGCTCTGCTGAACATGTTGATATTGCACCAGTCGCTACGGCGAGAATGGGAGAAGAACGAGTTTGCTGACCGCTTGCACCTCACTACTACTGCTTTTCCCCGCGTGTGGCCGGTTCAGACAAGACATCCCAAGTCGTCCCTACGGCGACGAGCCGATCATGCATGCATCTCTCCAAGATGCCAGCGACTTGCACGGCCAGCAAACCTCGACCTGATTTGCCAGCTGGAGAAGGAGAAGCGACGGGACCTTCGGACCTTCGACTCCAGCTCCTTCGACATGCGGACGTCCGTTAGCTCCCGAGTGCCCTTCCACCACTCGGGCTGGTCCGTCGGTCGCTGACTAAGCCGGCCTTCTTGCGCTCGTGCATGACAACATCGAGACCGTGGACATCCATGGAACATCTGTCCATCGGACGACACATTCACTTCGGCTCACCAATCATGGCTGCTCTCTTTACCAACTCTCTGCGCCTGGCGGAATCCAACATCTGTCGCCAATGCGCTCAACGACGCTCCTTCACCCGCCTGGCCACCCGCAACCCGAAGGATGAAATCCGCTCAAGACCAACCCTCGCCCCATCACGACTCCTCCAAGCCGTGTCCGCCCGCAATGGCCCCGCAGCAGGCACGCGATCCTCCAGGAGCTTCGGCACCACCCCCAAGCGCGCCTACAAAACCGTCGAAGAAGCAAAGACCCGTCACAAACTGGGCGTAAGCCCTCTCTCACCCCTCCAACCACCCTAGCACCCTACCCCCGCTGACCTTCCCCCTCTTCCAGCCCTTCTCCTGGCAAGCAGGCCTCCTCTTCATCTCCACCCTCACCGGCCTCACGCTCTACTTCCGCCACGAAAAAGCCCGCATGGCGCGCGCCCGCGTCGCCGAAGCGAACAAGGGCATCGGCAAGCCCCTCGTCGGCGGGCCCTTCCACCTGACCGACCAGCACGGCCGCGACTTCACCGAGCAAGACCTCAAAGGTAAATACTCGCTCGTCTACTTCGGCTTCACGCATTGCCCGGACATCTGCCCGGAGGAGCTGGACAAAATGGCTGGCATGATCGACCGCGTCAAGGACCGCCACGGCGACGTCATGAAGCCCGTCTTCATCTCGTGCGATCCGGCGCGCGACACGCCCGAGGTCATCGCGCGGTATTTGGAGGAGTTCCACGGCGATATTTTGGGCATGACGGGGACGTGGCAGGAGGTCAAGGACGTGTGCAAGGCGTATCGCGTCTACTTCTCCACGCCCGCGGACGTGCAGCCCGGCCAGGACTACCTGGTCGACCACAGCATCTACTTCTACCTGATGGACCCCGAGGGCGATTTCGTCGAGGCCATCGGTCGGAATTTCACGGTCGAGGCTGCGGCTAAAGTCATCAATGACCACGTGGCTGACTGGCGGGGGAAGATTGATAAATAAACGTCGTTTTCATGCAATGTGGCTGCCCGGACTGTACGAAGAAGACATGTAGCATACTTGTACAAACCACCACTTACCCTATCCCAATTTCCCCTTTCTCTTGTGCAGGGTCGAGGGGTTGCTTTGCTTGGTCGTCTCTGGGGTCGGACGTTTCTTAGCCTTCGCCTCCATCCCTGCTCTCCTGCTATACCTCTGCTCAACAAAACCCCCGAGTCAGGGTGCGACTTCATGGAAAATGCTGTGACCAGGCTTTGAAAGGCTGCGGCCTTGCCTTCTCCCGCCATTTGACGCCTAGAGAACGTCGCGCTTGAGGTTTCCGTCGACTCTTCGTCCAGACCTCGTATTCCGCCCACACGGGCGTGCTTGTTCACATCCTTACTTTTACTCGCCTCAATGATGCCCTTCTGCTAGACACCACGCTTCCCCGACGGCCTAGAGGCTAGGAGGGAGGGTTATCGGGCGGGCAGGGTGAAGGAGCAGGAGGTTGATTGGTTGAGGCCGGAGGAGGAGGGGGAGGAGGAGGAGGAGGAGGAGGAGGAGGAGCAAGATTAGTGACTGAGAAGAAGTGTCACGCTCTTGGTCGGTGGCACATTTTGTCAAAGAATGGGTTTGGTATCAATCATCTCGAGAGCTCGCGTCGGGAGCACGTGTTGGACGATCGAATCTGACGGTTCGAGAAGGATGGTCGAGGGATATATGTAACGGCATTGATTGTCGTCACTTTGGGAGGAGTTCGATGTGCACTTGTGTAAAGCGCATGGGAGGCTTCTTTCGACTGACTGCCCAACATCCGCTGAACTTGAGACTAGCCTATCTGTGATGACGAAGAGCTCTCATCATGTCGGGTGGTGAAGAGCTTCCACCACCAAGCCGGAACTGGGCGTGTTGAAATGATGATATATAAATCCTACACAACTCGCTACCGCGTTGCACTTAAGCTCTCGACTACTGCATCCCCATGTCGACGAACGCGGTTCGTGGAAGGGTTTCCAGGATTTTGAAAAGCATAAGCTGCATCCCCGTCGATATTGCGCCGTATCTTGGTTCATCCAATTTCGATCGACGCGGGCGACCGGGATGGGGTTTCGTCCCGTGGTCCTGCCGTTGTTGCGGTGGATGAAGGCTCGAGTCCTATACACCACGGTTAGAAAAGCGATCGAAACAGCACGAGGAATTTAGAAAAGAGAGGCATGGTGGAGGTACTGTATAATTGGATGATGCAAGAGGAACAGAAAGCAATAAACCCGTGCAGATAACCACGCGAGATTGAACGGGCTGGGCAAGCTAGCGTACCGGCTGTCACCACCTAGCATTTCAGCCGAGCGTGGGGAGGAGGAGGCCGGGCGCGCCGCCGCCCAGATTCAGGTTCGGCTCCCCCCCCCGCCCCCCGGTCGCCAACAACGTGCCTGGTGCGACTCCACCCTCCGCCTCCCACTCCACCTCTCCTATTCCAACCCCCCGACCTCGACTCTCGACTCTCGAACCCCCTAAATCCTCCACCACCGCCGCCGCTCCGCCCGCCGCCACCAGGGGCACCATATCGCCATTACTCCTCCCCGCGAATTCCCCACAATGCGACACACCGCGCCCGTTCGCTAGCCACGATACGACGACCCTGATCCCGCGACTGCAGCCGACCTGCATACCTGCAGGAGACGACGCTCTAGACGAGAGGGGACCCATCCTTTGCGAACCGGTCGCTCCTCTTCAGCTCGACCCTTCCATTTCTCTCTTCATACTACACCAGGATCCTCCGCAAGAGCATTGCTCCCGTCGGTATAATAGTAATTCGAGACCTCGACTCCGCCGCTTCGACAAGGGCCCATACATATGCTGGCAGCAAGAGGAGCGCACATCGTACAACCTCCACCAGACCGCATCGCTTGGCTGTTGTCTGGATAACCCGCGCGACGCGCGAGCGCACTCGCAAGCTCCCTCAGCCGTCCTGGCTGCTCCGTAGCGCGCGGTCGCATCCACACCACACTCGTTTGACCTCGACGGCCGTCGAGCACCGCCGCCATGTTGCGCTCCGCCACTCCGCTGTCCGTCATCTTCTTCGTGGCGTTTGTGCTGCTGCTGCTCAGCACGCTGTCCACGCCCATCATCCGGGTCATCCCGCTGGGCGTCTATCAGGGATGGCATTTCGGGCTGTTCGGGTACTGCGAGGAAGGGGGGGGGTGCTCGGACTTCCAGATCGGATATAGCACTGGTACGGCTGAGATATCCCTCGCAGTGGGAGGAGCTTGGATTCAAAAGCTAATGCGTACCTACAGATGGCTTGTTCTCGGGGGAAACCGACTTCTCGCTGCCCTCGTCGACGAGGAACTCGCTCACCTCAATCCTCGTCATCCACCCGGTCGCCGCTCTGCTCACTCTGATCTGCTTCGGCCTTTCGGTGGCGGCGCACTTCCGCGCTCCTTCACACTCTCCGCGCTATCTTCTCGCGCTCCTCATCCTCACCATTCCCACCCTTCTCGCTACAATCCTGGCCTTCCTGGTGGACATCCTGCTATTTGTTCCCCACATGGCTTGGGGCGGCTGGATTGTACTGGGCGCTTGCATTTTGATCATCATGTCCAGCGTCTTGACGTGTGCAATGCGCCGCACGCTCGTCAGCCGGAAAGCACGCAAGAAGCGCATCGCCGAGAATCCCGACATGAACGGCGCAAACTACTACGAAAGCACCGCAGCAAATCGGATGATGACGGACGACCTGCCTCGAGCGGACAGCCCTCCCCCGATGTCTGGCAGCACAGTCGCCGACAAGAACACGAACCAGTTCGCGTCGTTTGAGATGAAGCCGCAGGATGGGCAGTCGAGGGATGGCATGGCCGGGATGGGCAGCGTCGACGACCAGACGCCTTTGAACCCGACCCGCGATCCCTCGGTTCGCTCGGCGAGTACGGGTGGCGGCCGGAGGCCTACCCAGGAAGACGTCCCGCCAATGCCGATGAACGGACGGCCCAGCGCTGACAGCCATGGACGAACGAGACGACCCTCTAGGAGAGATCAGTATGGGAATCCGCTGCCGCCTGGTGCCATTCCTCCCGGCGCTGTTGCCGGGTATGGTGGTGATCTCAGGCATCAGAATTCGCAGAACTCGCTAGGATCCCAAGGCTCGTATGGCTCAAGGGGACGAGGGAGGGGAGGGTACGGACCACCGCCGCGTGGGTACGGTCCTCCCCGAGGTGGTGGGTACGCGCCACCTCGAAACGGCTACGGTCCTAGGGGAGGCTACAGAGGTGGTCCGCCGCCTCCCGGATGGAATGGAAGAGGTCGTGGCGGCGGTTACGGTCCTCCGCCGCCCGGCATGGGGATGCGAGGCCCACCAAGGCAAGGTCCGCCACCTGGTTACGGGAACGATCCATACTATGGCGGAGCTCCTCCGCCGCAACGGCACGCGCCACCTCCAGGCATGGAGCGACCTCCTCAGAACTACTACGACGGTGCCTCAGATCCTTCAATCGGCCAAGCGATTGAGATGGACGAGAGGACGGGAAGCCCACCCGGGCCCATGAGCCCCGGCACTGGCTGGAACAGTAGCGACGGAGATGTCACAGGCATGGTCGGGCTACAACAAGATCGGAGAGGCACGCCGAACCAAGCTAGTAACACCAATAGCGGCGACCTCGCGAGCCCGACCAGCATGTACAGCGACCAGTACGTTTGATACTAACTTGAGCGTGACACACAAACCACTGACACCAGCAACAGGGCTTACGTCCCACCGCGAGCGCAATGGCAGCAACCGCAGCAGCAACGTCAGGTCTCGCCACTGCACATGGACAGTTCGGATGACCCCAATCCTATGCACCCGCACGCCGACCAATCGCAGCTGTCACCCATCCAAGCCTCGCCGCCTACCAACCACACGGCGTCGCCGCCCCCGGCCAACCGCCGCCGTGCCGGCTCCGAGGCCTACTACGAGGACGTCGATCCGCGCTTCGCTGTCGACGAGCCGGCCCAAGACTACACCCGCGGCAATGGCATCCCATCCGCGCTCACCCCAGGAGGTACGCACCCCACCGACGCACTAACGCCGGGCGACCACACCCACACACCCACGCACCTCACCCACCCCGTCCCACCCGCCGCAGGCGACCACCCCCCACCCACCTCCCCACCACAACCACCACCCATCCACCTCCACCCCTCCGCGGCCGCCGGCACTAACCCCCCCCTCCACAGCCACGAACCGCCTCTAGACATCCTCGCCCTCCCGGGCTCCACCGGCTCCAACACCTCGCACCTCCCGCCCTCGCCCGCCGACGCCGGCTCCGAGCGCGCCTCCGAGGCCTCCCACTTCACCTCCATCTCGCAACGGCCCGTGAACCCCGCCTGGCGGCCCCCGCACCCACAACTGTACGCCCACGCGCCCGGACCCGGCGGGCCCAGCAATCCCGGCGGCCTGGCGCCCCCGCACGCTCAGAGTACGTTTGGAGGCAGCAGCGCGAGTGCCGCGCAGAGGCGACGGGAGGACATGGTTTTAGGCGCGAACCCGGATTTTACCGTGCCGGGGATTGGTTTTGGTGGTAGAGGGGGGAGGGGTGGTATGAGAGGACGCGGGAGGGGAGGGCCGTCGCAGGTCGCTGCGGCGAGTGCGGGCGTCGGGACGTTGGGTGGTGGGGGGTTGGGGGGTGGGGGGAGGTATCCGACGGAGCTTTGATGGTGCGTGCACGGGGTGCTTTGGGGTGAATGTGGAGTTTTGGGTTGGGAGAAGAGGTCTGGGCGCTACCGCGGCGCGCTTCGCAACGAGCGTTATGGTGGTTTTGTTTCTACTGGGGCGGGTGGGCAGCGGGAATCGAGCCGGAGACAGGCTCTTCCTTTACGTACAGTCGGTCGCTGGTCTCGCGTTTTAGAGCGAATGATACGCTTTCTCTTTTCCATCATGCTCCTTTGCGTCTTTCTCTGGAAGTGATCAGTGCTTTTTGTCACAGTTCAATACCTTCTTCTTGAGAACCAAGGGAATATCTCACTTGCCGCCTTCGGAAACCGATCATAGCCAACCTTCCTCTGGGCGCAAAACACCATTGGAACACAGGTGCATACACCTGGCCTACACGCTGAACGACTGACAGTGAAGTGAGCAGCGGGGATGGTCGTGTCTTAAATGCCTTCATACTTACCAGATCCCATGTGACTTAGCGCAGAGGCCAACATGCAAGTCTTGTCTTGTTTCTGTTTTCCACCATTACCTCTGGACGCTTCTACATCGGTTGTATACCATTTTGGGCTTGTAGATGACCATGCTACAACTGTACTGCATTTTTTAAAGAGAGCTTTCTTGGCCAGATATTTCCATATCGGGTAATCGGGTAGGACAGAGTTGTGCAGCGTCTGCCGCTAGTGCCCGTCGCCTGAGAGCCAATCAAATTGCTCGTTTAAGGTCGTCGAGATGCTTGAGTCAACCACATCTTTCGTCTCGAGATCCGCGTCAAGATTCTTCTTTCTTGTCCACAATATCAATTAAATCACTGTTGACCCTCAACCTGGATTGAGCCGGCCCGTACATCCCGACCATGGAAACCCCCATCCCCAACCCGGCCACCAGCGCCGCCCCGGCCACCCAGAGCACCGACCTAATAATGCTCCTCTTCTCCAAAGAACCCCGACCCCTATCCCACTGGGAAACAATCGCCACCACCCTCACGCAAGACACCCAACCCTTCACCCGCCTCTTCCTGCACGGCATCCCCCGGCAACGTCTCCGCGACGCCACCCCCGCCGCCCCCGCCGCCGGCCGCGTCTACGAACTCACCGTCACCACCCACTTCCCCACGCCCCTGGACAAGCCCGCCCTCCACGCCCTGCAGCACTCCCCCTCCGTCTGCACCTTCGAAGCCGCGCACGGTCTGGAATCCGTCCTGCAGACCCGCCAGCAGTACGAAGCGCACCGCTCGTCGCCCGGCCTGGCCGTCTTCGACATGGACTCGACGCTGATCGAGCAGGAAGTCATTGACGAGCTGGCGCGCGTGGTGGGCAAGCACGCCGAAGTGAGCGAGGTGACGGAGCGCGCGATGCGCGGGGAGCTGGATTTCGAGGCCAGTCTGCGGGCGCGCGTGGCGCTGCTCGAGGGCGTGCCGACGGGGGTGTGGGCGCGGCTGCGGGAGGGGGTTATTTCGTTTGCGCCCGGGGCCAGGGAGTTGACGCGCGTGTTGAAGGGGGCGGGGTGGAAAACGGCGGTGCTGAGTGGGGGGTTTACGCCGTTGGCGGGGTGGGTGAAGGGGGAGTTGGGGTTGGATTTTGCGGCCGCGAATCATTTGGAGGTGGATGAGGGGCGGGGGGTGTTGACGGGGCGGTTGGTGGAGGGGAGTGAGGTGGTGGATGCGGGGAGAAAGAGGGTGTTGTTGGAGAGGTTGGCGGGGGAGTGGGGGGTGGCGGTTGAGAGGGCGGTGGCGGTTGGGGATGGGAGTAATGATTTGAAAATGATGGGAGCGGCTGGGTTGGGCATTGCGGTGCGTGCGAAAGAGAGGGTGCAGGCGGAGGCGCCTTGTCGGGTCAACTTTGGGGGACTGCGGGATGTCGCGTTTATCTTGGGGTTTTCGGGGGAGGAGGTTGAGGCGGCGCAGTGGTGAGCCGGAGCGGCGTTGGGCATGGTAACGGGACACCACCATGAGAAGAGTGGAGTCGACCAATTTCGCTCATATTCCAACTGATTGCTGCATCGACAGAACTGGACTGGACGACGGATAAAACCACTAGAGGAATCTCGATATGACTGACGCTAAAGATGCGAATTCAACATTACTACGCCGCTGAACGCTGATCATTCATATAGACGCTCGGCTCGGCTTGGCCGCAACAAATCTGATCAGTCTCTTTCACTGGCACTTACGACCAGCTCCCGCCATCTTCCTTCAGCCCGTTCAACGTCCGCCTTGAGGTCGTGCTGCCATATCCAATGCAGCCGTTGGTTTGCATTTTCGACGATCCGCCTCATATCGCTCCCAATCTCGGGATGGTTCCAGGCATACATCTCGCCTGCCTCAAGACTGGTCCGCACCACTTTCTGCGCTCTCGGTCGCCTCACTTCGTCGTACGCCCGAAATGCTGCCTCCAACTGCTCCGGCTCTCGCACCAACGAAAGTAGACGCGCCAACACAACGGCATCCTCTAATCCTTGCCCAGCGCCCGCCGCTTGCCCAGGACTCGACGCATGCGCCCCGTCACCAACCAAACATATCCGCCCATTGAAATATGCCGGCGTATTCGGATGATGACACACCGGCCACTTTAGCGGCTGCGCCCACTCCAGCAACCTCAATAGCCTCGGATCAAACCCCTCCAGATCCTTCACCATCTCTTCCTTCTCACAAACAATGGCTTCTTGCTCTGCACTCCAGCCTCCTTCCGCCCTCTCTCGCACAAAAAACACAAAATTCGCCTCCAGCCCCTTCGAAATCGGGTACATTGCCACCCCCCGATCCTTCGCCATAAACCACTTCGCGTCCCCCGCGTGTGCCCCCAGCACCTCTTTCGCGGCCTCCATCGGCACGATCCCGCGGTAAATGTACGTCCCACAGTACTTTGCGCTGACCTCTCCTGGCCAGCGCGAGCCGAGCACCATGCTGCGTGAAGCGCCTTTGATGCCGTCGCAGCCAATCACAGCGTCGGCGGAGGCCTCGCCGCCATCGTTGAAGAGCAGCCTCAGCCGCCCCTGCCCCGAAACAGGCTGTCGCACCTCCACCACGCGCGCCCCGAACTTCACGACCCGGTCCCCGAGCTGCGCCATCAGAATCCTCAGCAGATCCCGCCGATGCGCGCTCGTGCGCTGAAAATACGCCGCGCCCACCCTGCCGTCCCATTCGCCATCCTCAAGCCCACCCTTTCTCTCCCATCCCCCTCTTCCCTCCCCCGCCTCCACAGCCTCAAACACCGCATGCCTCATGCTCTCCCTCTCGTTCCCCGTCGCAGCTTCTTTGTACGCGGCGCGCAGTCCGGGATCGATCAGATCCATCGCTGCGAGCGCGTTGGGGCCGAGGCCTATGCCTGCGCCGGCGGGCGAGAAGGACGGGGCGGCTTCGTAGAGGGCGAAGGTTAGGTTTTGGCGGCAGGACTTGGTGAGGGCAATGGCGAGGGAGAGGCCTGATATGCCGGCGCCGAGGATGGCGAGGTGCAGAGGGGGTGGGTCGGGGGTTGTGGATGTCATTATCGATCGCGAGGGATGATTTTCGATGGTTGGTAATCGATGGTTGGTCGTCAACGGCTGGTCGTAAAGAGTTGGCGGTCGAGGGTTCGGTCAAAGTTTATCTTGAAAGGGTGTGGTTGATTGTTGAGAACGGATCGTGGTTGATCTTGGAGGGCTGATTGTCGAGAGCCGATGATTAACGGTTTCGAGTCTCTTGGCGATCGTTTCTCAAAGGAACGCTGGCCTCGTTGTCGACGCTTGGTCGTTGAGGTCTCGTCAACGGCCCGTAGTAGAGAGTCGAGTTTACAGCCCAGTCCGCGGATCGTGGCAGGGCTCCTGAAACCTCTTCACCCGAGAAGAAGCATATGCAATCGGCGTCGAAGAGGCAAGGGGCGTTCGACAAGTATCAAACCCACCGGAAACCCACCGGATGCGCCGTTCATGCGCAACCGCCCGCGCAAAAGAAACCGTTACACATCTTCTCCAACATGCCCAACCCTCCCATCGAGCTCGCCAACTGCCCGAGCAGAAGCGAGCCGGAACATCGCTGCCGTCGACCGTTCAGATTGAAGGCAGCTTGCAGCCGATACGCCGACACGGCGGGACTGGCCCACAAGGTCGCGAGCCGTGCCATACGGTAGGTCCAGGAGAGCGGCAATTGGTGGTATCAAATCCCACCACGGTGAGCGGATGGGAAGCCGTCGAGTCGCGATCCGTCAGCGTGGGGAATGCCAAGCTACTCGCGAGGGCGAGCGGCACACGTGCAGTCGCACGCGAGGCCGAAGTCAAGCGTGTGTCGTGGATGAGGCATCTCGGCCAGCCCTAAACACTACTAGTAGACCGTGTAGTCGAGAGAACAAAGGTAGTGTGCATGCACCACGCACGAGGATCACGCGCGTAGGTACGCAACCGCAAACCCTCGTCGACGCACAAGCGGCACGGCACCGAGCCGCGACGACAACCAAGCCAAGCACCCATCGCTTCAACTGTTCCGACGAGCAAAAAACAATGTATACATACATTATTCACGAGTCAACAACGAGATCGGTCCTTTTCGCGCTTCTACTCCCCGAACGTCTCGACGCCGCGCCTCCTCGAAACCACGGGAGAGCACTGAGGCGTGAAACTCCTCCCCTTGGCCCGACGAGAACGAGACGGTCTCAACAGGCGAGAGAGGCAAAACATCGCGCAAACAATTGCAGGACTTCCACCACGGCGTTGCAAGGCGGCAAGAGCGTGAAGTCCCCAATCAGTTGTTGCAGGCGCGGGCCCCGCCCGAACACCCCCTCCCGAGTCCGGCTAGGCAATCCAGGCCGGGCGGCGGCTTGGACGGAGTAAGTGATCCCGCGGGAAAGGCGGGCGAGAAGACGCCCTGCGTATGTAGGGGGGAAATATTCTTCCCTGCTGGCCTCCGTTCGGGAGGAGGTGTGGTTTTCGGCATGATTTTTCGGCGCTCAAATGCGGGCGAGTGGGGGCGAGGGGGTGGTGAAGCTGGGGTTGGCCTAAACACCAGTAGTGGCTTGCACGTATTGCTTCTTCAACAAAAGCTCAGTTTAAGCTGCATATTTTACCATGTTTCGAGCCCAACGGGGAAAAACCTTTGGTGGTGTACTTTGAAGAGAACCGCTTGCGCTTTCGAATGGTATTTTGAAGTTCGCAACTCGAGACTTCAGAGAGTGACCAAACCGAAGCAGCTTGCCCCTCGGGTGTTCCCGTCATTCAGTCTTCGGCTCAGCCAAGGTTCGAATGTCTGCTTGACAGCAAGGTCATGTAGAAGTCGAGATTGTTCGGCACGGAGAGACTAAGTCTCTACCACGTATTCAACTTAAAAAGGGCGGGAACATGGTGCAAATCGGGTCTGAAGATGGAGCTTTTGGTAGGTAAAAGGATTCGGGCACTTGCGTATACCGTGAGCATATACGGAATCGCTTGTGTTTAGGGCTCGCCGCGAGGTTTGTTTGGCGGAAGGGCCCATCCGATGGGTGCTCCGACTATGAGGATTGCGCAACACAGCGCGTAACTGTGGAGAGGGACTTCTATGCGCCTTTCCGTCATGCTCGTTGTCGCGTTGTATTTGTCGGCTGATTATGGTCGCTGTCTCGCGAGACTGCGGAAATACTTCGAGGTGAAGTCGAACACAACCTCGGGTTTAACACGGACAATCTCGGTCTCGGCTCGCCTGCCGGGGACATTCGGGAAAGACATCCGATGAGACTTTCACGTCGACCTTCTTCAATAAATTGAGTTGTGCTGTACATCCTACTCTACCCAGCGTACAGTAGCCCACCTGCCGGGCAAATGCACGCGGCCAGATTCAGGCTGTGAAAGTAAAGTAACGCGTGGTCCTGCGCATACGATAGGGGTAGACTGCAGTCGTCGTAGATTGCGAACTCCTCTAATGTCTGGACTCTGCAGGATGTCCGCCCTCTGCTGTGCCGAACGTCAAGACTGCTTGTCGTGCGTCTCCACGAGTCATCTCCGGACTGACTCAGTTAGAGCACGACGTGTCTGGCTGTAAGTAGGTATATGTATACGCCTCTGTGTCTGTATGCGAGCATGCACATACTGCAGACGACTTACCATGCGGGGGCTTGCCCCTTTCGGTGTCGGAGACACGGATGGGACACGGCTGTCCAAGATGCCACGGAACTATCTCCAAGATCAGTCCCAAGTTCTCGCTGCGCGGCCAAGGGAAATACCAACAACGAGTGACGCGCTGGCGTCGGACCGCATCGCCCGTCTGGAAGCATGCCATACGGACGCTGTTGCGTCGATCGACAACGTTCGCGTAGTCACGAGCGTACACGCCGCAAAGTGGATTATGCCCTACGGAGAGCTGGCAGCCGGAGGTCAGACAAACACGGACCCGAGAGCGATATCTCAGTGCAGCGCCCAGGATCAGCGTCGACACCGGACGAAATATTCTCCGCTAATCAGACAATTCGCCAGCTCTTGATCAGCAACATCTGGTCAGTGGAGAAGCTTGGCTAGAGGTTGTTCATATCTTGACTATGCCAGTAAGCTGCAAAGCCGAGAAATGACATTATGAGCCTATTACGGTCGCCGAGTCGAGTTGTGAAGCGTCTCCGTGCGCCCCCAACATGGAAGACGGAGAGGAAGAGATCGCCAAATTTTTGTCAAGGCGTGTTGGAAGGTCGTGATTCCGTGCCAACAATACAACACACGCCCTTGATGACGGCGTTGATTCGAATTCGGCTCTCCGCGTATAGAGGCCGAAGCTGGAGGTGCGAAGCAGCAGTTTCGATCAATGCAATATCCTCACACAGCCGAGTCCTCGCCCGCCAAGATTACAGCGACGCCCTTGAATTTCCCGCCAGCTCCTTCAGCCCGAACTCAGCGGCAATTTTCTCGGCAGCAATGGCGCCGATGAGATAAGCAGTCGACTGCGTATGAGCACTGCGTCGACATGGTCAGCACAATCTTCCAAAATTACCCTGCTCCAGTTCGTGGCCACGAAGTACCGAAGGGAAGATACTGACCTAGGCAGAAATGGCACCACACTCATGTCAACCACGCGCAAACCCCGCAAGCCAAAGACGCGGAAATTGGAGTCGACGCAAGCATCGGATGCACTCTTGCCCATACGAACAGTGCCGCTCATATGCCACGAGCTGCCAAGATTGTTGTGGACTTGTTTCTGAACATCGTGTGTCAGAATCGAACCATTCAGAAGAGATTGATACAGCAGAGGAAGACAGCGTACCAGCACGGCCTCCTCGTCTCTCCCCTCCGGCCATCCGATCTTCCTCGCGGTTTTCCCCGTCCACACAGGCGTCTCAAACCAGCCTATCAGCGCTCTCACAGCTTCGATCATAGAACGGCGGTCAAAAGGATGCTTGAGAAACTGCGGGTCGATGGCGGGCGCTGCTTCGGGCGAGGCCGAGGCAAGTCGCACCGTTCCGCGTGATTGCGGGTTCATCAAGAGCGCCATAGCAGCGAAGGGGCGTTCATTGGGGTGTGGAGTGTGAGGGGCGAGGAGGGGTGTGTGCTGAGGATCGGTCAGTGAGACAGTACTTAGACAGGAGTTCTGGGAAATGCGTACCGTGCACAACTCCCAGTGCGGCACGGTGGATTTGCGGAGGTGATCTTGCGTCTCAGCAGGAAGAGCGGCGAACTCGGATGAGGCTAGGAGAGCGGAGCTTTGGGACCAGCCCATAGGCGTTGGGCTCTGGTCGATGTCTTGATCCGCAGTCTGATTCACGGGGATCGTGATACCGAAGGTTGAAAAGCAGTGGTCTTGCAGGTTACGGCCGACATTCTGCAGTTCGTGAATCGGCGTGATGCCGTAAGGTTGCAGAAACTCGGCGGGACCGATGCCGGAGAGCTGAAGGAGCTGAGGCGTGTTCAGAGCGCCGGCGGATAGTATGACTTCTTTCCGGGCGGTGATGCTGGTGCCGTCGACGAGTTGAACTCCGGTGGCACATTCACCTTCAAAGAAGACGTTCGCCACGTGAGAGTTGCTCCGGATGGTGAGATTGGGTGGTGGATTGGACAGGAAAGCGTTTGCGGCTGTGATGCGCACGCCTTCGTGGATGCAGACCGTGCCAATGCCCATTCCAATGGGATCCCCATCGTTGACATCGGGGTTGAGAGGAAGCCCGGTCTCCCGCGCCGCGTGGAAAACATCGTTGACGCTATCTTGCCACTGCGTCCCGTAAGTCAAGTCGATCTCCCCGTCAGTACCATGTCCTATCACCGTCAGCATCGAGTCCACTGAGCTCGCAGCCTGCGTCACTCACCATCAGCAGGCCTCACAACCTCACGAAACCCTTCCGGCACTTTTTTATGCAACTTCACCATCCCCTTGAACATGGCCCTCACGCTTTCCCACCCAAACGCCTCGTCCCCTACCAACCGCGCCCACTCGTCAAAGTCGTCCTTCGGCCCCGTCGTCCACCCGCAGAAGTTGATCGCCGTGCTCCCACCCAACCCTCGGCCGCGGGAGTAATCGATCTCACGCCCATGCTGCGAGATCTTGTAGCCCCAGTTGAGCGGCGAGTCGGGCTTGAACGCGGTGGCGAATCTATCCGCGCCTGAGAGATCCTTGAGGTCGCTGTTGGAGCCGCCGGCTTCGAGAAGCAGTACGCTGGGCGCTGACGCGGTGGCCGCGAGGCGCAAGGCAAGGATGCTGCCTGCAGGCCCGGCTGATGACGACCCGGCGGCCTCAGTGATCTGCTGGCGAGTGGCGGGTTGGGCGAGCGAGCATACCTCCGACTACAATGAAGTCGTGCGTCTCCTCCCGAGCTGGCATGTTGGGCGCCAGGCGTGTGTTCTGTGCGTGCCTCGAGTCTGCAGCAAGCCCTCACGCCGGCTTGACGGACGGTGAGGTATCGAAGATGATAAGACACGCCTAGTCGGTCCACCAAGCCTTGTCTCGAAACTCGCGCCGGAAAGTTCCAGGCGTCGTCCTCAATGCTAGGGGATCCTTTCGGATCGAGCGGGAGGAATGCTGTAAGTCTGTCTAGATTTCGACTTGGCACTCGACGATCCTTGATCAGCTGTGTCGACGCGAGCGAGGGAGGTAGATCGACGATGCTGCCGTATTCCTCCGTTACAAATTCAAAAGACGCAAGTAAAAAAGACTCTAAAAGAAAAGACAATATTGGCATCCAAATAGAGTATTGCCTCGGCTCGCTCCGCAGCGGCGCGCAGTCCTCCGAGCCGGCAAGTCAGAAACGACCCCATTTATCTGGGGCTTCGGCCCAATCAGGGGGCCCCCACGGGGTAAAGAAGTGCGCGATCGAGGATGCGATATGTAATCCTTTCGGCGGGGATGATGCTGACCCCATGATACCATGTTGCAAGCTGCACTGCGCTGAAACTGTCAGGTGTACGTGGAAGGCTGTACACAGACGGGACAGACTTGTCGACCTCACCCCGCCCGCCCGCCTGCTCCTAAGAACGCCGTTGTGCTCTCTCCGCCTTCGCCATTGGGGGTTATGTGAAGGCGATTGGTGCGAGAGGCACGCTGAAAAGTCTTAGATCGCGTGGAGAACCGCCAAGCTTTGAAGAGCGCTTTTCCGAGCCAACAGACCGACCGTCATGCATTTCCGAGACATCGTGAAGAAGCTTGAAGTCAAGCGGGGCGACGACGAATATGAGAAGATCGAGACGACCAGATGGGGCAACAAGTACAACCACCTCATTCCGGCTCTCGGCAGTGAACACGGCTGACTTCATCCTTCCAGAGACGTTTATCCGATCCCGAAGAACAAGAGGACATACACCGTCATGTCCTATTTCGGCTATTGGGGTACTGCCGGCATCTCGTACGTCAAGTCTGACTCCAGGGCAATGAGTATCTTGCTAACTCCCTTTAAGACTCTCGTCCTGGACAATCGGCAGCTCGCTCATAGGCATCGGCCTGACCGCCGGCCAAGCCTGCGGTGTCGTCGTACGCTCCCACCAATCCCACCAACAGCCCCCTTCGACCCCATCTAATACCCTCCAGGTCGTCGGCTGCACCATCGCCACCATATCTGCCTACCTCAATGGCGGTGCGGGCGCTATTCACCACCTAGGCTACGGCACGCTCGCGCGAGCCGCCTTCGGGCTCTGGGGCAGCTACTTCGTCGTCATCCTTAATGTCTTCCAATCTTTCATCTTCTACGGCACGCAAATGTATTTCGGCGGCATGGCTTTCGTCGTCATCATCAACTCGCTCGCGCCCAGCTTCCTTACCATGCCCAACACGCTGCCCACGAGTGCGGGCATCACAACACCTGAGCTGATTGGGTTTGTGCTGTTTATCTGCCTCTACTTTCCCGTCATTTACTGGGTGCCGCCGCATCAGGTGCAGAAGTTCTTTGTGGCGAACCTGGTCGTATCGAGCGCGACGCTGCTAGGGATCATGGGCTGGGCCGTCGCAGCGAATGGAGGGCCTGGCGATCTGGTCCAGCCTGTGGTTTCGGTGCAGGGCTCCGAAGTGGGCTTTCTCATGATCCAGGGCATCACTTCGGTGGCGGGGACATACGTTGGTGGCTCCGAGAGAGTCAGCGACTGGACGCGCTACGCGCGGACTCGACATACGCCCACGCCCGCGCAGCTGACCGCTCTGCCCGTCACTGTGACGCTGACGGCGCTCGTCGGTATCATCGCCACATCCGCTTGCACGGACCTGCTAGGCACGGTGCAGTGGAACCCCGTCATCCTGGTGAGTCTCTCCCCTCCAAACATTCAGCAAGACCCCCGTTAATCCCACCCCAACCCCAGCTTGTCGCCGTCCAAAACGAATGGTACACCCCGGCCTGCCGCGCCGCGACCTTCTTCGCCGGCCTCGGCCTCCTCTTCATCGTCGTCTTCATCAACTACAGCCAAAACTGCGTCAGCAGCGGCATGGACATTGCCATCCTCTTCCCACGCTACATTTCGCGCCTCCGCGGGTCCATCATTTTCTCCATCCTCGGCGTGCTCGCCAACCCCTGGCGCTTCCTCTCTCAAGCCTCCACCTTCATCGTCGTGCTCAGCAGCTTCGGCGTCTTCATGTCGCCCGCGGCCGCGATCCTGGTCGCCGACTTTTGGCTGGTGCGGCGCACGCGCTGGAATGTCCCGGACCTGTACACGCCTGGGGGGATTTACTGGTTTGTGGGGGGCGTCAACTGGCGAGGCTACGTGGCGTATTTTCTCGGCATGGTGTGGGCGCTGCCCGGCTTTTCGATGAGCGTGGGTGGGCCCGAGGTGAGTCGGGGTTGGTTCCGGATGTACCAGATTTCGTTCTTCTTTGGCTATTTTACGAGTCTACTGCTGTTTTGTGCGTTGAATTATATATGGCCACCGCCTGGGCTAGGGGTGCAGGTGGATTTCGAGTTGGGAGACCGGGAGGGGTCGGAGATGTCGGAGAGGGTGGAGGGGAGGAGTGAGGATAGGGGTGGGAGTGAACCCGAGGGGACGAGAGTGACTTACGAAGGGAGGGAGGTATACAGCGTCCAGGCCAAGTCATGAGAAGGGCTGTGGAGCAACAAAAACACTACCTTGGTTTGGCGTTGGGAAACTCTCGGGACGGACAAGTAATACAGTGAAATCTGGATGTAAGAAAAGCGGACGATCCCAGGCTTAGGGCTGGTTCCGGACGACAACGTGACTGGCATACTGTTTTGGATCCCCGTACTTACTTTGCTGGTATGCTTTTCAAGCGCGCTGCTGAGATTGCTCTCTCTGTCTCACATGTGCAAAAGTTGATCATTCCTTCTTTCATTCTTCTTTGCCGTGTCCTGACTCTTCTCTTTTTCTCATTCCTTCCCTCGTCTCTTTCCTTCTTGGTGTCCTTTTCACTGTCCTGCGATTGCATCCGCTTTCTCCGCTGGAACAGGAGTATGCTAAAGAAATCGCGGTATCAGTTTCCCAGTGGTGGTGCTTTCGCGATGAGGTTAAGTACTGAAAGAATGGGTTTAGTTGAACTACGGAAATGCAGGAAAGGCCTGTACGCACTCTTTAATGGCAACTTCTGTAAATGCGGTTATCCCAAATGCAGCTGCATCACAAGCCATAGTTCATTCTTCTTGGGGGTCGACTCCGCACCTTGGGGATCGACTCCGAACGCCCTCGGCTCCATCTCTACCGCAATAGACGGCAATCGTTCCAGCCCCCGTCTTCATTTCCGCAAGTTAATAACGACCTTGTTGAAATGTTCCTGCCTTTCCAACCGCCCAAACGCCTCTTTCGCCTCCTCCATCCCAAACTCCACCTCATCCATCGGAAACCTCACACGCTTCTCCTCCACAAACCTCACCATCTCCTCGAACATCACTCGCGACCCCAACAGCACCCCACGCACCGTACACGCCCGCCCCAACAGCGCCATCATCGGCACAGGCGCTTCTGTCCCGCCCCCCAGCGCCCCAGCCAGCACCACCGTTCCCCCCGTCCGTACGGCCTCCAACCCCTGCCCCAGCGTCCGATCCCCACCCACATCAATCACATAATCGAACCCGCGCCCATCAGGCGTAAACCTCTCCCTCGCCACCCGCCCCCACTCCGGCACAGCAACATAATCCACGACCCCCTCCACCAACCCTTTCCCCAACATCTTCCTCCCCTTCCAACCCCCCTCCCCCCCAGCACTCGTCCCCGCCACCCTCCCCCCTGCCGCCTTCGCCAACGCCGCAGCCGCCACACTCACCCCCCCACTACCCAAAACCAACACCCAATCCCCCTCGCGCATCGCCGACCCCCCGCCCCCAAACAGCGCGTTCCAAGCCGTCAGCCCCGCGCACCCCAGCGCCGCCGCCTCGCCCCAGCCCATGCCGCCCTCCGCGCCCACCCCGCGTGGCGCGCGCACCAGCGTCTCCGCCGAGAAGCGTCCGATCTGCCGCAGCGCGCCGTGCGACGCGTGGCCGAGGCCCAGGCCGACGTCGGGGGTGCGCGGCAGGGCCGTGGGGGGCAGGTGCGGCGTCATGTGGGCGAGGACGGCGTCGCCGGGGGTGAAGTGGGGGGAGGTGGAGGCGAGGACAGTGGCGGAGGCGTCCGAGGTGGGGATCAGGTTGGGGGCTGTGCCGTGGGGGGAGAAGGAGGGCGGGAGGAGGCCCTAGAGGGTGTCATTAGTCGAGGTTGGGGTAGAGGGTGGATGGGGGGCTGGGTGGAGTTGGGGAGGGGTACTTTGATGACAGGGAGGTCGCGGTAGTTGAGGGTGGTGGCATGGAGGGCGACTTCGACTTGATTGGGGTTGAGGGGACCGGAAAGGCAGGCGTTAGGTTGGTATTGCAGGGCGTCAATGCCGGTGGGGGAAGGAAGGACCCATTGGGCGAAATTCGAGGGGGCGGGCGTGGTCATTGTTGATATGGGTCTGGATTGTGAAGCTGGATTTGATGGTTTGTATAGGCCGGGCTTGAAAGATATACATGTCTGGAGTCGCGATCCGATGGATTAATAATTCATCTTCTGCTGGGTGCCTGACTTTGCATTGCGACCCCTCGCTGCTATCAGGCATCAACACCAGTTCATTTTATTGGAACAGTAAGCGGATCCATCTGTAGCGCATGTTCTGGCATAAGTCGCAAAGATCGAAGGGGCTGAATGTCTCGTTCCAAACGCAAAGTGGCGAACCAGCTGCACGTTCTTAGACCGACCGATCCCAAGAACCGCGGCCGACCCTTTCGAGGCTCCTTCAGCCGTCACGAGCCCTTGACCTTGCCATTGATCTGCCCATTGACCTGTCCATTGCTCATCCCACGCACATTCCCGTCAGTACTTCCATTCATACCCCCGCCCACACTACCCTTTCCTCTCCCTTTGCCCCTCCCCTTGCCCTTCTTTCCGCCACCTCTCGATCGCCCAGCGTCAGCCTCGTCTTCCCTCTCCCTCCGCCTCTCCTGCAAGTACACCCAGACGTAGATCCCGGGCCACACTGTCTCCGCCAGCAGCGTGACGCCGATGATCCCCAGCCCCCACGGCGACGCGACGTACGCCCAGTTCTCGGGAATGTTCCAGTAGCGCCACCAGAAGACGGCGTACGCGAAGTAACAACCGAGGTAGCGCGTGAGCCTGCGCATCAGGAGCCAGCGTTAGCTCATCCCCAAGAAAGAGGTAGTGCAGTAAAAAGTTAACCAACCATATCTCGACGGAATGCCCCTTAGTCTCCCGCCGACTCAGCAGCACCCACACGCTTCCGACCGAGATCGGCAGCTGCAGCGCGATACCCGTCCAGTACGCGGTCAGTTGCTCGCGATCATCCGGATAATACTGGCACAGCACGTGCAGAAACGCCACGCCGCCGAGCAGCAGCGCAAGCGTCTGGCCAGCGGCGAACAGGCGACGCGAAGGCGCGTAGGCGACACGGATGGCGAGCGCCGTGAAGGAGATGTCGAGTGCGAACCAAGCCGTGAAAGCCCAGAGTTCGAACGAGGTCGAGGTGATCTTCAGGGCGTAAAAGAGCTCGAAGGCCATTGTCAAGCCGCTGAGAAGGAGGTTGAGTTCGGGGTCTTCTTGCGAGTGGGCGTGTGTTGGTCGGGGCTTACAGGTACTGGACGCCGCCAGCGGAGCGCTTGTCTCTCACGGTGCGCGCCATGTAGAAGATGTAGCAGAGTGCGTAGAGCGCGCCGCAGATGATGATGAGTCCATCCTGTACGAAGAGGTAGCTCTGTGGCGGATTGAGACGAGCGTCGCAAGGTTGGACAATCAGATGTCTATCCTCGAGCCAGCGCGCGAGGTCGAAAGCCATGATTACCAGAGTCTTGTCGATCCGGTCAAACGTGTTTCATACCACAGAAGAATCATCTTTCTTCACTTGCTCCGATGCCTAGTTCATATGCGACTCAGCCGTTGGGTACTTTGCCGTGCCCGCGGGGACAAAGGATTTGACGTAATGCCGGCGGCTTCCGAGAGGTTAAAGTGACCATTTCAGCTTCTGCCTAGGAAAAAGCCGGGCGGAAAAGAGAAGGCGAAGATGTGGCGGGGCATAATAATGAACGTGGTGTCGGCGGAGTGAGCGGAGTCGCATGCGAGTTTGCGTAAGGTGGATGCCAAGCGGAAACATTGGCAGGCTTCGTTCGCGTATTCGTTGCGGCGGCTCAGCATGCTTATTAATTCGGATTCTCCGTCGCATCCTGATGCCTTTGCGTTCGCTGTCGCGTTTGCTGATTCCAGTGCCCCTTGCAACAATAACCTTTGTCGATTTTATCGTTGGTTGAGATGTTCGAGTCTTGCCTGCGCGTGCTGTACCTCACGCTCAATGAGACCTCACCTCGAGCCAAGGGTAAGACGACGCGAGTGACATCGCCTCAACGCAGAGACGAATCAAATGTTCAGACCTTGTCCAGTGAACCTGGATTGGCATCCAAAAAGGCCAGAGCCTTTCAGTCCTTCTTCCTATCCTCATCGTCCTTCCTCCCTTCAAAAGCCGAAGAGTTCCCATTGTAAAACTCCGTCCCCTGACCCCTCTTTCTCCGCTCATCCCTCTGATCCGCAAATGTCTTGACACGCATCTTCGCGTCGCCATCCCTCCCCTCATCCTCGCCCTCCTTACCAAGACTCCGCCCTGCGGCGTCCTGGCCCGTCCCCGACGTGTCAGCCGCCGGCGCGGGCGCGGAGAAGACGTTCAGTGCTCCAAGGATTGAACCCGCGGCGCTGAAAGCACTGCTCGCGAGCCAGAGCGGAGCGTTGAGAACGGTGTTGATGGCGCCGCCGGAGGAGCTGTTGTAGGCATCGACTGCGCCACCCACAGGGACGAGAACAAGGGTTGCGTTGGGGGTCAGACCAAGCTCTTGCAAGCTGAGGTGCTCCTCGCCCAACTCGATGGAACGGCTCGGGGACGGGGGCTGGATGTGGCGGAACGTGAAGGGGATGTCTGGGGAGTCTGCGGGCGAGGCATCCTTGATCCAGGGCCGAACGGCGGACGTGAGGGTGGCGGCGGAGTCGAAGGAGGAGCGCAAGGAAGAGCCGTCGAAGAGGCGGATTTGCAGGGCGCAGGTTTTGGACGAGGCGCCGGCGGTGCTTTTGGGGGGCTTGGATGTGCTGGTGGACGTGTCGCGCATTTCGGAAAATTGCCCGCCCATTTTCTCCTTCTCTTTCGTGCTTTCTGCCCGCATCTTCCGCTCTTGCTTGTCTGCTTCGATCTGGCTTAGGATCCGCGCCTTTTCCTTCTTCGCGTCGTCTTTCCGCTGCTTCTGTTGAACCAGCCATGCGTCGCGCGCTTTGCTCTGCTGTGCTTGCTCTGATGTTGCCCGCTGCTTCCCCTTGTCTGAATTCGTCACAGACTCGGAGTCCTTGCGGCGAGCTTCTTCTCGTGCTTGACGATCTGCCTTGGCAGCAGCCTCTCGCCTCAGCCGATCGGCTTCGAGACGTCGTGCTCGATCTTCGAGCATAGAGCGGACCTTCGGATCTGTGGGGTTTTGCGGCGGTTGTGAGGATTCGAGCGGTGTCGCTCCAGAGTTGGCTTCTTCTGTCGCCTCGCCCGTTCCAGTCGCAGCACTCTGAGCCGCTGTAGTTGCGCCATCGCTCCCTATACCGCACACAGCCGCAACCCTCTGCGCGAACTCCTCTTCCTCGACCCCGCCTTCAATCTTATCCAGCACCTGCCCGTCACGAATAACGACCAACACGGGCGCCTCGTCGAGCGGACAAAAATGGCCCAAGAACCCGGCCTCTTGGCTGCCCAACTCAATCCTCAACAGCACGACCTTGTCCGCAATCTTCTCTCCGATCGTCTTGCTATCCGACGTAGACGTAGAAGCTAACCACTCCTCCTCCCACTGCTTCGAGGTCGAGTTGTCGGAACGAACGAAGCACGCGACTAGTTTGCGCTGCTGGATGGCGGAGGCGATGCCGCTTTGCAGGTCGCCTTGGTGAAAGATGGAGGACGACATGGTCGAGTGCGGGATTGCGAGCGAGTAGGGTTGGAAGTAAGGTAAGTGAAGGACTGGGGAAACAGAAGCATGGAAGGCGCCGAGTGGAATACATTCATATCTCGAAGCTTGGACCGCCTGGCATCTCTGCAGGCAGCTATCCCCACGTTTCTTGGCGGGGCATGTGAACGTCCGATGAAAGAACCTCTTCGTCCCATCTCCAACCTCGAAACACTACTGCGCATCTTCGGCCGACCCGCCCTCCATCCCCTCAACAACCATGGAGAAAACGCGCTCCCTCTGGCGCTCCCTCGCCACCGCCCTCTCCACCCCCCCCCCCCTCCAACGGACCCCCTACATCTGCACGCGCTGCCTCCACACCCCCCTCCGGCCCCGCCCAACCCCATCCGCCCTCCGCCCCAAAACAACCTCATCCCCCCCCCGTCGCCCCGCCTCAACCCAACCAGGCGACTCCCCCGACTTCCACTCCATCGTCGACAACCCCCCAACCCCGATCCGCACCAACCGCCGCCACAACCCCTACGGCCTGACCCTCCTCGCCGCAATTCCCGTCACAGCCTTCCTCCTAGGCTGCTGGCAAGTGCAGCGGCTCGGCTGGAAAACCGACCTCATCGCGCGTTTCGAAGACCGCCTCGTGCGCGATCCGCTGCCGCTTCCCGGCCACGTCGACCCGGGCGCCGTGGGCGAGTTCGATTACCGCCGCGTCGTGGCGCGGGGCCGCTGGCTGCACGAGAAGGAGTGTTTGGTCGGCCCGCGTGTGCACGACGGGAAGGATGGGTTCCTGGTCGTGACGCCGTTGGAGCGGGCGGGCGAGTTCCCGGAGCTGGCAGCCGAGGGCGTCGATACTACGGTGTTGGTCAACCGGGGGTGGGTGGCGAGGGAGAAGGTGGAGGAGCGGCGGGTGGAGCGCTGGGCGGAGCGTGGGGAGGTGAGGGTTGAGGGGTTGTTGCGGTCGCCGTGGAAGAGGAATTTGTTTACGCCGGTCAATAGGCCGGGGGAGGGGAAGTGGTATTTTCCGGATGTGGCGGAGATGGCGGCGCATGTGGGGTGTCAGGCGGTGTGGGTGGAGGAGACGATGCGGCCGGATTTGCTGGAGACGTATCGGAGGGAGGAGGCCGGGAGGCCCATTGGGAGGGCGCCTGAGGTGAATCTGAGGAATAATCATGTGCAGGTGAGTCTTAAGGATGGGAGTGGGGCGCGGTTGGGGGTGCAGATACTGACATTGGAGCCTGACAGTACATTTTCACCTGGTTCTCGCTCTCGGCCGCCACGACCGTGATGATGTACATGGTGCTCAAGCGACCCGCGGGGCCGATGAAGCGGCGTGTGAAGCGGAATACGCAGTGGTAGTCGATCACGAAGCGGGAGCCTCTTGCAGGCATGGAGAAAGCCTCCACCACATCTGTTACAAGTACATTGTACAAAACGATACATACAATCCTTGGAAATCCGAGGAGCGAGAACCCCAATAAGACAGGCGTCGGTGCCGGACGGGATGAGGCGCGCTGGGAAGGAGGGTATGTTTGTGAAGTGCTTACGAGTTGCAAGATTCTTGCGTGAAAAGTAGTTGAGCTTCTACACGCCTTCGGAGGACGGAGTGGAACGCCGAGCCCCCCGTCTGTATATACGCGAACATCGCGCGTCCGCGCGGGCATCACATCGTTAAACCCGGTATACCGCCCCGATTTCCCGCGCTCCAGTGCCAGCTCTATATCCCCATCCCCTACCAAGACCCTAAACCGTAACAGCCGCCGCCAAGGGATCCCCCTTGACTTCCAACCCAGGCGTCACCAATTTCTCCCTCAACCCATCGAGGCCCCTCCCGCCCTCACCCAACCCATCCAGCACCTCCAACCCGCGCACGCCCTCTTCAACGACCCACTTCTGCCCGTCCAGCCCCTGCAGCACGCCACACACGGCGCCCACGACCAGCAGGCCGGGCGGCCGCGACCCGGCTTCCTCGACCGCGGCGCAGACGAAGGCTAGCGTGGTGCGCACGACGCGCTGGTCCGGGCAGGAGGCGCGCTCGATGACGGCGCAGGGGGTGTCGGCGGGCCAGGGGGCGGTGGAGCGGTCGGTGAGCGAGGGGATCAGAGCGGATAGGCGGTGCAGCGCCATGAGGAAGACGACGGTTTGGTTGGACTGGAAGGCGGGCGGTTCGGGGGCGGCGCCTGCGCGGCCGGTGCCCGTGCAGACCAGCACTTGGTCGCTCGTGGCGCGGTGTGTGACGGGGATCTGCGCGAAGAGCGGGCCGGCGAAGGACGAGGTGATGCCTGGGAGGACGAGGGGCTCAACGCCATGCGCGCGGAAGAAGGCGACTTCCTCGGCGCCGCGGCCGTAGAGGTACGGGTCGCCTTGCTTCAGGCGGAGTACCGTGCGGCCCTGGTGCAGCGCGTCGAGGCCGATTTCGTGCAGTTCGCGCTGCGCATTGTCGGCGTTGCCGGGGAATTTGCGCGCGATTTGAATGGGTGTGCGGCGCGGGACGAGTTCAAGGACGGGAGCGGGGACGAGTTTGTCCGCGAGGATGAGGTCGGCGGAGCGAATGGCTTTGAGTGTTGCGGTGGTGAGGAGGTCCGGATGACCTGGACCAGAGCCCGCGAGGATGATGTGGCCGGTGGCGTGGCGGGCGTCGATAGTGGTTGGGTCGAGGACGGGGCCGGGGGTGGTTGGGGCGGTGGGGGTGTCGTTCTTGTACGACTGGAGGATTTTGTCGACGTCTTCGTCGGTGATAGCAGCTAGACGGCGGAGCGGCCAGTACTCGCAGATCTGCGCGAGCCAGCGCATGCGCCGTGCTCGTGCGGCTTCGGTGTCGGAGGGTGTGACGAGCTTGTTAAATGTCGCGCTTTGGCTCCCGTCGTCCTCGTCCGCTTCGAGATGATCCG
Organism: Aeminium ludgeri; assembly: GCA_004216415.1. NCBI lineage: Eukaryota > Fungi > Ascomycota > Dothideomycetes > Mycosphaerellales > Aeminiaceae > Aeminium > Aeminium ludgeri. Next base: position 28,343 of record SGQK01000092.1, read on the forward strand.
CGGCTTCGTTCGCGTGGTCCTGCTCCCAGATCCGTCTCCGCACTGTCCCCAACCTGTCGACAGCTTCGCCCAAATCTTGAGGGAGGGCTGATGCAATCTCCCGCCGAATTCGAGACGCAAGCTTGCAACCCTTCCCTGACGTTGTCACACCCACCTGAAGCGGCCCCGAGTTGTGCGTGGACAATATCGTGAACGTGGACAGGCTCTGCGAGTCGGTCACATTCACCGGAACCCTCAACCTCTTGCACATGGAAGAGATGTGCGTAGCTGCCGGTGTTCTCGCCCCCGAAGCGACAAACACGGCATCCACAACGCCGTCCACCTCTTCTCTCCCCAAAGTCTTGATGTCTTCATCGCAGAACTCCCTCTTGATCCATTGTATCGCGTTCTCCTCTATTCTCTTCATGAGGCCGTAGTGGACGGTGGCGTTTTCAGGAGCAATCACGATCGGTCGTGCGCCGACCTCGAGGGATTTGGCACATCTTGCGCCGGCGAGCGGGTTGGAGCCGACGATCAGGTGGACATGCGAGGTCGAGTCGACGGCTGTGAGGAGTGCGGGTGCCATTGTGAGGGTGTCTCAGCCTCGAGGCGAGGTTCGGTCGAGTCGAAGTCGTCAGCCACCGAGTGAGTGACTGTGTCGGAGTTTCAGCGTCGGAGGGGATTCGAGATGAGGGGTAGAGGGCGGCAGATGGTGGGGCAGAGGAGGATTTATCGCTCGGGTGGAAGAGGTGCTCTGCCCAGAATTGTTATCGCGACAGAAGGTCCCGTCCACTTTTTTCCTTCGTCGACGTCTTCCTGGCGGGATTGATAATGCAAAGATCATGCAGGGCGGGGGTACTTGTAATCGCGTCGATCACGTTATCGGTTGGTCAAAGACCGAGTACGGGCCGTGCCGAGGCTTTGACCGCTTCGAGCGAGCGTTCTCCGCGGAGGTGTTCGACCAGGCGGAGTTTGTGAGGCACATGCAAGAGTCGTCCAATCTTTTGCCGGCGAGAGTAGTCGTCGAGAGAGACGGCAAGACTTGGTATAGTCGGCAGCAAAGAGGTGTGTCGTCGTAGATCAGCTCTCTTCATTCTCTCTCCCCATCAACACGTCCAACGCCCGCCTGCTCAGAGCGACGTTTTTCTCGAGTGCGCCCATCTTCGCCATGGCAGCCATGAGACTGGGGTCCTGGCTTTCCACGCGTACTTTGTCCTTGACCCGCACCTCTTGCCCCCTGTACGTGAAGACGTCGTGAGCCTCGTCGTGGAAGGCGGGCCGCCCGCCGCCCAGTGCCGTACTCAGCCTGTCCCGCAGCGACAGCCCGGTGTAAGAAGGCTGTGGCTGCGAGGGCGGAGGCAGGGCTAAAGGTGTGTTGGTGCCTGTGTTCACGTGCGCGGACTCCAGCGTACGCACGTTCAGCAGCAGCGCCGCCTCGGAGATGGACAGATGGAAAGACAGATTGTCGGGCATGTGCGGCGTGAAGGCGTCGGCGGGGACGGAAGCCTCATGCCATGGCGCCTGTCCCTCCATCCATCCTTTCAACGCGCTCTTCGCTTGTTGGACATTTTCGTGCAAAAGGCGCAGCTGGCCCGATATGAAGTTGGCATTGGTGCTATCGCCCGTCCATCGCGTCGTGTCCACCACATCCAGACACGCGTTGATGAGTGTGCGAGTCGTTGTGAGCTGTTCAAGCACGATGGTCGGGGCGGCGGCGTGGTTGGAGATGGACAGCTTGTAGGAGTTCTGACCCTTGGGCGGGGGCAACGAAGGCAGACGCAGGTAAATGTCGCCCTTGACGACGCGGGTGCCGACGCGGGTGATGAAGCCCTTGAGGTTCTCGGAGCGGAGGGAGGAAAGGACGAGGGTGGAGCCAGGCTCTTTCGGGGCGAGCAGTTCGGCGCATTCTTCCAGGCCGGCTTTGAGGGACCGCAGGGTGTCTTGGAGGGCGAGGAGGAGCCACTCGAGCTCGCGGGCGTGGGCGGAGTCCGGCTCTTTGATCAAGTCGGTGTCGGCGACGGGAGGCCAGGCGAGGGTGGACATGCTGGCTGCTGACTATTGTAGTGGTGGTGGTGGTGGTGGTGGAGGTGGTGGTCGGGTGGTGGTGGGCCAAACTCCCGCGGTGGATGCTGGAGTCGGAGCTCGATCTGCAAGCGCTCGGCGGTCCAGACGATCGGCAGCGGGGACAGCCGGGCGAGGGCGATCTCCACACGCGCCGCACATGCGGAGATGACGGCCAGCCGCGGTCGGAAGTCGAGAGAGAGAACAAAGCCGCTGTCAAGATGGTTTGCGACTTGAGTGAGTGAGGCGCATCGCAACTTGATTTTACATGTATACACACATCACCCGACCACCGGGACTATCCCTCGACCCCTCATCGTAGAAACCAGCGCATAGGCTGATAGGACAGTTGAGCATAAAAGTCGTCCGGCTCCGCGGACGGATTGAGTTCCAGGGCGTGACGTCGGCCACCGAGCTTCGACCAACTCTCCCGCCAACTTTGGGCGACAAACACAGGAGGAGACGGACAGCTGAGTGCTTCTTCCAGCGGCCCGGCAGACGTCACCACACACGACTGACTGCCCCCGTCTCTTCTTCTTCTACCGAGCCTCTTCCTCCCGTCCGCCCACCTGCACCTGCACCGTGTCTGCGCCCTCCCGTCCACCTCATCCTCCTCCCGCGACGCGACTCCTCCGCTGCGTTAACCTGCTGCCTGTGCGACTCCACCTTCGACCACTCCGACTCCGACTAATATACCGCCGCGCATTATTCCAGCCCCTATCGCTCTGACACATCCGCGATACCTCGCTACACCACCCGACCATGGCCCTCTCACGTACGCCCATCCCCCCCCTCCATCATCCCCACGCACGCGCATATCACGTCTCACTCTGACCCTCTTCCCCCCACAGGTCTCCTCATCAACGGGGCGTCCATCTTCCTCCTCGCCGGCGGCATCGTCCTGCAGTTCTTCATCATCCTCTCCGGCGTGACCGAGACCCTCCCGGTCAACCTCGTCTACTTCCTGCAAGCCAACACCGACGGCATCACCGGCGGCGGCGACCGTTCCGACCTGCCCAACCCCGTCCGCTGGACATACTTTGCCCTCTGCGGCGAGGACAATGGCCACAACTCCAACTGTTACGGCCCCACGCCCGCCCTGCCCTTCGACCCGACACGCAACTTCCAGACCGAGCAGGGCGTGCCCGACGCCTTCATCGGCGGGAACCAGTACTACTACCTGAGCCGCTTCGCCTGGGTCTTCTACCTCATCGCCCTCGTCTTCGCCGTCGTCGCCTTCCTGCTCAGCGTCTTCGCCCTGTGCGCGCGTCTCGGCTCCTACCTGACCGGCCTGGTGACCGCCGTGGCCTTTTTCTTCCAGACCCTGGCCGCGGCCCTCATGACGTGAGTCTCTTCCACTTTCCCACCCCACCCAGCCCTATCTAACGCCTTCTTTCTCTCAGCGCCTGGACGGTCAAAGCCCGCAACGCCTTCAACTCGAACGGCGGCGACGCGCGACTCGGCCGCTACGCCTTCGGCTTCACGTGGGCGACGTTTGTGTGCTGGCTGCTGGCGACGGTGCTGTTCTGCCTGGGCGGCCGTGTCGGCAAGAGCGAGCGCGACACCAAGACCAGCTACTTTGGCCGCAAGCGCAGCACGAGGAGCCGTGGCAGCTTCCGCGACTCCAGCAGCCAGAGGCGCGTTAAGGATGAGTATGAGTAGAGGGGTGTGACGGGGGGAGGTGGGAAAGGGGAGGTAATGCACGGTGGGGGGGGGGTTTCTTGTAGCAATGTGTGAGATTTCGCATTTCCTTCAGGTGGGCATGGACGGGATGGAAGAATGGGATGGCGGGCGGCGGGGTTTGGGTACACGCGGCGCTTGCTATACTGGAGCGGTGGGTGGACGGATGGGATGGTGGCCTCCTTTCTTGTTGTGGCATTAAAATGACTACCCAGGGACGCTTGACGAACCACAGCTGGAAGATGGGAAGACGGGACGACGTGAAGATTGACCGTTGATGGGGGATTCGATTCTTGGATGGAGGACGGGTTCCGTACGTAATGTTCACTTTTGTGGTGGTATATTGATTGATCTGTTACCTTTTCGACGGCTATGATAGCTTGTCTACTTTCTAGTACCACCGCTACCACAGTATTGTTGTGAAGCTGTGGTGTTGTTGTTGTTGTTGCCGGACCCTCCGGTACGGTGAACCTCCCCCTTCCCCGGCTTCGAGCCAATGGTTGCCTCGGCACCTACCTGACGCCACACACGCTCCAACTACTTACTTCCTCTTCCTCCTGTCCCTCTCGAGCTTCCGAAATTCCGAGTCATCAAGGTTTTGTAGTCGAGCACCGCACAGCCACGCTCTCCCGTCCCCCAACCTTCCAAATGCATCCACCAACTCCCCTTCCACTCCCCCCCCTCCCCATGAGTCTTTCCAGCTGTGGCGGTTGTCCGTCTCGTCTACATGTATATGGCGCAGCAGCAGCCGGTGAGGCGTAGTCGGACGGCGACCGACCGGTGAAGGATGCGCTAGAAACGACGTTGCACAGCAGTTTGTCGTTGTTGTTGCGGGGCAGCCTTCGACCACCGTTTCGGCGGCTGCAGATACCTTCAGTGAGCTACACATGCATGCGGGCAAAGGTCACGGGCTTGACGGGAGAATGGTTAGGTAGTAGGTACTATTTCACGGGTCGCTGGTGGCTTCTGGTCTCGCCGTCTCGCCACGCTTAACAGCTCGCTACGCGCTCCAAAGTGAACTTCAGCCTCGTCTTGGCACCTGCTCATGCCCCGAAGCGAGTGGAGGAAAAATCGGTGGACTGGCGAGGAGAGGCCAGGTCAGGTACCTTGGGCCCGGAGCCGTCTTCTCCTCCTTCTTCTTCTGATCACACTTGCCATTTTACCCGCTTGGGCTGGGAAAGAAGTGAGAAACCCCGTCTACGACGTCGCCCAATGGACCCTCAACGCGTGGAGACGCTCCTGCGGGAGCTGGACGCCCAGCGCGAGGCCTACCTGGAGTCCTTCATGAAGGTGCACGAGTTGCTCGCCCAGAACATCGCCGCCAACGCCGCCGCCAGTGCGCCGCAGAGTACGCTGCCAGTCTCCCCCACGACGCCATCGCCCGGTCTGCCGCCCAAGGCCGACGTGCGCAACCGCAATTCGATCAGCTGGAGCCGGCCACGAGCAGACTCGGATCGGGACCCGTCCGCGCCACTCATTCCTCCTGCGCTGCGGAAGACGTCCACAGGCTTCCAGACGTACAACACCTCGTCCGACTCACGCGGCGCCGGTGAGGACTCGGACGAAGAGGATGATGAGTCGCTGTACGTCTCAACACCACTGGAGCCCGAGAGCCACGACCTCGAAGGCTTGCGGCACCACCTGCGCTCCTCCCGTTGGGACCCCGACTGCCGCAAGGTACTCGAAGGCATCGTCGACAACCCGCGCCGCCTCTCCCAACATCCCCTGATCCCGGACACCAAGAAACCCCTCCCCGACCGCAGTGACCTCGCCCACTACCAAGTCTACGACGTGGGCCCCGATGGCTCACCCCTCCCCGTCGACCTCACCGCCGTGGACCGCCACATGGGCCGCCCTATGGCCATCTGGCGCGCCATCAGCGAGATCAATCCACCCTCCAAGCAGCGCCACGCTGTCGGCCGCATCACTATCCTGCGCGAACCTAGCGCCCTTCTCTTCGGCGCCCTCCATCACACCTTCTCGCGCCACTTCGACATGGACGAGCTCTTCCGCGACCTGGTCAAATGTGAATCGAGCTTCGCCTCGGTCAACCGCGCCTTTGAAGAAGACCCGCGCCGCCAGCGCAGCTTCGTCTTCAACTTTGAATACTTCACACTCATCGAAAAAGGCTGCCAGCCCATGTCGTGGCAAATCGCCGCGCACCAGGAAGACCGCAAACCGGGCCACATTGCCCTTACGCGCTGCTCCTCGGTCGTGGCCCTCGTCCTCAACGGCCCGGTGGTGAAGCGTGTCAAGAACCCGCAACGCCGCGCCAAGCGCGAGCACGGCTACGTCTACGACCCTTTCTCGTCCTGGCAAGTGCTGAACATCCAGTGCTTCCCGGACCTGGAAGCGACCCTCGACGGGCACGACGCCACGGCGCACTACGTCAACGGGCCGGACGCGTTTCTCAACACGCTACTAGGCGAGTACCGCGATGCGCAGGAGCGCTTCTCCCGCATCAGTCGCAGCATCGCCCGCCTCGTGCGTCCGCCGCTCGAGTTCATGTTCGACAAGAAAATCCGTGACGGGTTGCTTTTCGAGGACGACGACTACACGATGGCGCGGCGGTATTTCTGGGCGTTACAAACGCTGGGCATCATGAACGAGAGCATCAAGGCGCTGATCGACGCCTTTGAAAACTCCTTCCCCGACGAAGTCTGGGAGGGCAAACACAAGCTGCTCTGGCCGTTGCTGGACGAGGGGAGCGCGCGGAACGTGTATTACAAGAAGAAAATGGCGGGGCTGAAGAAGCAGTTCGGCACCGAGATGGTGGGGCTGAAGAAGCTGGTGCGCGAGAACGAGTTAAGGCGCAGGGAGATTATGGGGTTGAAGGAGGATCTGTTCACGGGTACCAGTATCCAGGAGTCGCGCAAGAGCGTCATGGCCACCGAGACCACCGTGCAGCAGGGCCACAACATCAAATTGCTCACGCTCGTCTCCATCTTTTTCCTTCCGCTGACCTTCGTCACGGGTGTTTTTGGCAGTGAGTCCCCCCTCCCACCCAACCTTTTATCCCTTCTCCCCCCTCCAGCCCAGCTAACAACCCCCCCTCCTCCCCTTAGTGGAGGATCGCGACGCCAACGGCTTCTTCGACGTCTTCGCCATCGTCACCGTCACCGTCTGCGTCCCCTTCTTCCTCCTCGTCGGCTCCCTCAACACCCACAAAGGCATGGCCTTCTGGCGCGCCCGCTGGCACGCCGCCTACAACGCCGCCGCCGCTTTCCTCGCCTGGATCATCCGCTTCGGGCGTGCGCGGCGCGAGGGCGTCGCCCTCGGCGTCGGCAAGAGCTTCGAGCGCGAGGATGGCGGCGGTGGGGGCGCGAGGGTGAGTCTCGATGCTGCCGGTCGTGTCGGGGGCGCGAAGTTGAGGCGCTGGCCTACGGGCCGTGTGGGCGAGGGCGGGGATCCGGATGTGGAGATGGGGACTGCGGATGAGAGGGGGAAGGCGGGGGCGGGTGGCGAGGAGGAGGGGGAGGAGGCCGGGGGGGTGGGGACGGTGGTTTTTGCTGATGAGGCGATTGAGAGTCCGAGGCGCGCGTTGGTTTCGCGGTTGCCGACGGCGCCGGAGTCGAGGATTGCCGAGATGTGGGACGGGGAGAGGCGGAAGCGGTTGAGTGGGGATGGGGAGAAGGGGGGGTAGGGTATGTACGGTATGAATCTGCTGTGTCGAAGATCAGACAAGAATCACGACGATGACCTTCTCAAGCAAGACTTTGAAGAGGACAGGTCGGACGGACCCTGGTAATCAAAAAGTCATGGTAGCATTCCCATGTCATGATCGCGCCACCTGCCCATGCGTACCCAGTTGATGCGTTTGCGAAAAAGACGACGAAATCCCGCCCAAAGAGGAAAGGAGCGCACGTAGCGCGATCATGTTTCGTGATCGTATGCCGTGCCGTGCCATGCCATGCCGCTTTTAAAAGGATCCGAGCTTTACATCCTGTCATTCCAAGATTCATGTTGTCACTCACGCAGCTGGGTCCTTAAAGAAGGGATCGGGGTTGCGGAGGGGCCAAGGGTGATGGAGAGGCGGGTGGCGTCTGGAAAACCGACAGCAGCAAGGAGATACAGAGTCAATTGCCTACCACTACGCCATCTGCTTCCCTTGGGGTTGCCACTCTATGATTCCTACTTCCCCTTCGCCAGCCACGTCAAGGCCCCAACCGCATACGCATCCACCGCCGTCTTAAGCGTGGGCTGAATCACCGGCGCGAACAACCCCGAGTGATTGACCGGGATCTTCTCGCTCAGCGTGCCCTCCTCTTCCGCCTTGTCCCACAGCTCATGCGACGTGCCTCCGTACATGAAGAAGCACACTGGCTTCCCCACCGCGGTCCCTAGAATACTGAAATCCTCGCTCCCGCCCAACCGCGGCACATCCTTCGTGTACGCATGCGCGCTTTCGCCAAAGTGCGCCGCGAACTCGCCCTCCAGCTTCTCCGTGACGGCGTCGTCATTGATCGTCAGCGGAAACGTGCGCGAAACCTCAAAGTCCGGCGGCGCCACGGCATTCGAGCCCTCACATTCCGCCTTCACAATCCGACGAAGACTCTCATCGATCTTCTTCCTAGTCGTCGGGTTCCCCGCCCGCACATCCACCGCCATCTTCGCATCATCCACCACCACATTCTCCGCCTCGCCCGCCTGCAGACTCGCCACCGTCACCACCGCGCCGTCCCCCCACGGGTCCACCTCGCGCGACGCTATCGTCTGCAGCTTCATCACCGTGCTCGCCGTCATGACCACGGGATCCACCAGCCGGTCCGGCATGCTGGCGTGCCCGCCCCGCCCGTGCAGCGTGATGCGCGTGCTGTCCGCGCTGTTGGCCACGAGCCCGCGCCGCGTCCCCAGCACGCCCGCCCGGAACGGCATCACGTGTCCGCCGAGGCAGACGTTGGGCACCGGCATCGCGTGGCGTTTCTCGTCGTACAGCCCGTCGGAGACCATGGCTTGCGCGCCCGTGCCGCGCTCTTCGGCCGGCTGGAAGGCGAGGAGGAGGCTGCCGGACCACTCTGCCCGTGCGGCGGCGAGGGTTTGCGCGGCGGCCAGGAGCGAGGTGACGTGCATGTCGTGGCCGCAGGCGTGCATGACGGGTTTCTCTTTGCCGTCGTTGGTGTCGACCATGCGCTTTTTGGAAGCGTAGGGGAGGCCGGTTTTCTCTTGGATGGGGAGGGCGTCGAAGTCGGCGCGGAGGAGGATTGTGGGGCCGGGCCCGTTGCGGAGGAGGGCGGCGAGGCCGTGGCCGCCGATGGAGGTCTTGACCGTGAAGTCGGGGGAGATTTTGGTGAGGTGGTCGGCGATGAGGGCGGCGGTTTCGCTTTCGTGGTTGGACAGTTCCGGGTTGGCGTGCAGGTGCTTGTAGAGGGCCTCATAGGAGCTCAGGTCCGGGCGGTGCTGGTCTACGATTGAGGTGATTGAAGGCATGGTGGCGGGTGTGTAGAGCGTGATATTGACAAAGAGCTTGAGAATTCAAGGTGGTGACTTGGAAAACTAGGTAACCTACATAAGAGCTCGCGAGATTGCGCTCGGAGTGCAGTCGTCAGCGGGGGGGGGGGGGGGGGGTTTTGGTCACCCGTGGGAGGTCCTATTTCCCCCCACTGGAGCTCCCGAATGGCTTGCCCGAGCAGGCGGAGTACGGCTGAACTTGCCCAAAGAGGCAGGAGGCACGCTCGAGCAGTTGTCCGCTCGATCCGCATGAGCCGCTGCAGTCACAGTAACCTCACCCGCCTCGCCCACGATTTGTACCTTAAAAGTAATCAGCCTCGAACGCTAAGATCCCCTTGGCCTACGTCTCGCTTTGCGTTGTCTCTTGCTCGTCCGCAGCCCATGGTCGACGGAACTCGAGTAGGTCTCGCTGGCCGAAGACTTCGCCTGCAATGGCAACGATGGCGTCGAGAGTCGCCAGAGTGTTCGTTTCCGATTCCGAATTCGGACTCGACAGTGCCTCTTTGTTCTTACCGTCCTCATCTCGATGTGCGACAGTCGTACTCGTCTCGGACCGAGCGTCGTCTTTCGCGCGCATGCGGCCCTCAAGGCCCCGCAACATGGCAATCTTCTTGTTAGGAAGTTCGTCACTCAGGTCTTCGCCTTCGGCGGCCGCGGCACTTTCGAGCTGCTCAGCAGCGGACGGGTTGTCAAACGACAGTTGCACGAGGATCGCTCGCTTTGCGAATTCGCGGATGAGGGACACCTGATCGCTGTCCATGGTGCCTACATCACCCAGCCGTGCGAGGAGCGACCAGATCCATAACGATGTGTTCGATGCGATGTGCTCTTCTCGTCGGAAAAAATAGCGTTGTGCTACTTTGAGCAGCTCGAAGACCGCATCTCGGTCGAGCCCCTGTAGTTGTGCGGTCATCGGGACTTCTGATCGAAGAAGGTAGAACCAAGTCACCCAGACTTTGTTCTCTTTGCTAAATATCAGTGGGCGATTTTTGCCGAGTGCGGCGACTGATTCGTTGGTCGACGGCGATTGCAACTTCTTACTCAGGGCGACAAACCGATCTTTGAGCGCCGCAGTGTAAGCGTCTCGAGGATCAATCGTTGTCTTTGCCGTTTCAGGTATGGCCGGACCTAGGTTCGCACGAGCGACGTACGCGCCGTCCTCCCAGTATCCACGCGTGTCGCCAACACCAGCATCATAGACCTCTTCGTGCCAAGATGCCGCCGGTGCTTTGAAGAATGTGGGCATACCCTGACGCTCAGACCTACCGGGGCCCGTTAGCAATGCATCAACTTTGATTCTAAAGTAAGCAAGTGCGGCGTGGAATGGGTGATGGTGGGTAGAGCTGCTTTACCTTACTCCGCGAAGATAGGCCATCGCCTCCTCATCGGCGCTGTCGTATTCCTCGTCTTCCCCCCCGTCTTCCCACTGATAGGATAGCGAACCCAGAGCTGCGTATTGACCTGTCGTGTCATTCTTTTGCTCTTTCACCTTCTTCTTGGGCTTCCAGGCGTCCTTCTTGCTGCTCTGCGACTTGTGGTCCGTCACTTCTGGTCCCCCCGATGCATCGTTCGCCTGAGGCGCAGACTGTACGGCCTTCGTGGTCGCGTCCTCCTCATCCTCCTCGTCGATGTAAGGCTGGATCTGGTAGTCGGCCGGAATGGCGTCAGAATCCTCGCGCGACAACTGCTCCTGGGGTTGATCCTCCTCCTTGTCGTCCGACGCGTAGCTCAGCAGCACTCGCTTATGCGGGTTGTCGGGGGCGACAGCATGAGTAGTGCCGCTCGGCCTGTCGCGTTCCCTCCGGCCTTTCGACATGTTGTCTGTAAGGTATGGAGTATTGAACACGATGTCGAAGAACCAGGTCGGGCGGAAACCATCAATGTCTCCGAGATTCACAAGCGTCGCAAGGCACCAACTCGAGTCATGCAAGGCAGCCATCGCGCACGCCAAGCCACACCGCACTAGCGCGGCCGGGCGAATTCCAATCCACCTCGACTTCTTTCGCGCGCGCATTTCGACAGCATCACGCCCATTCCGTCGACAACACCGCAAACATGGTCAGAGGTCCGAGAAAGCACCAAAAGCGTCTGTCAGCGCCTTCGCACTGGCTGCTTGACAAGCTCAGCGGTGCCTATGCGCCCAAGGCCAGCCCTGGTCCGCACAAGTTGAGGGACTGCATGCCCTTGGTCGTCTTCATCCGCAACCGGTATGCTTTGAGTCGCGGGAGCACGAGAGTTGGAGTAGCAGGCAGGGACGCAATTGCTAACGAAACACCACAACAGGTTGAAGTATGCCCTCAACACGCGCGAGACCAAGGCCATTGTCATGCAGCGCCTGATCAAGGTCGATGGCAAGGTCCGCACCGACCCTACCTACCCCGCCGGTTTCATGGACGTGATCAGCATCGAGAAGACTGGCGAGCACTTCCGCCTCATCTACGACACCAAGGGGCGTTTCACCGTCCACCGTATCACTGGCGAGGAGGCGGAATACAAGCTGGGCAAGGTCAAGCGTGCTCAGCTCGGCAAGGGCGGCATCCCATACTTGGTTACGCATGATGCGCGCACGTAAGTGATGCCTACATCTGTCAGACGTCGGATCAAGTTTTGGTTGGAAAAAATGGATCAAAATACTGAGACCGTGTGATATAGGATCCGTTACCCCGACCCGGCTATCAAGGTCGGCGACACCGTGAAGGTCGAATTGTCGACTGGTAGGCCTCGCCCATTCTTCAGTTGCGCTCGCAGCGGTTTTTGACATCTCCACAGGCAAGATCCAGGACTTCATCCGCTTCGACACCGGTGTCATCGCCATGGCCACGGGTGGTCACAACATGGGACGTGTCGGTGTCATCACCCACCGTGAGCGCCACGATGGTGGTTTCAACGTTGTCCATATCAAGGACGCCATTGACAACGAGTTCACGACCCGTGAGAGCAACGTCTTCGTCATCGGTCGCGAGCGTCCCTGGATCTCTCTGCCCAAGGGCAAGGGTGTCAAGCTCAGCATTGCTGAGGAGAGGGATCGCAGGCGGGCGTACGCTCTGGCCGGCCACTAAATGTGACCAGGTGCGGAGCGACGACGTGTGTGACGAGGCAGCGGCGAATGTTGATGATATGCCCGCGCTTGCTTCGGCTTGCGCCAGGCTACCTTCCGTCGCGAAAATGGTATCTTCCAGCCTGGCGTTCGGACCTGCCCTGAGAGTGGGAGGAAATAGCGAAACAGGTCAAAAGGAAATCAAACAATGTTCTGCTACTGCAGCCTTTCCACTTTTCATCTCAACTACATCCGTCAGCTCCATTTCGCTAACTTGGCAACCCAAGCAATTTGCTTGTTTCATCGTTTTGCTTCCATCGTAGCATTCTTGAGGATTACATACGCAACAACCCACTTCGTACATTACTCATTTGGGCGCTTTTGATGGTCTCGAAAGCGCTCCGGTCCATCGCTAGATTCGCTTGCTGCAAGACTGACGAGAAGTCATCGGACCACTGCAATACTGACGAGAGGTCGCCGGATTTCTGCAAGACGGACGATAAGTCATCGGACCGCGGCCGACAACCCTTTCCCATTCAGCGGTTTTCATCCCATCATCGGAGGATGCTCTCGTCAACAACTACCACAACCACCACCAAGAACCAAAACGCAGCTCGTCAGAGCAACTCCACACCGCCCTCATACCAAGCAGCATTGAAACAAGCGCGCCTCAAAGCCGCTCGTCTTGACAATCCCTACCGGCGCGGAATTGAAGATCACATCACAGACAACACCCTCCTCGGCGAAATCACCAGACGCAAGGCCGAGAGCAAGAGGTTCCTCGAGCTTGCCAACCAGCGAGCCTACGTCGGGTCAACGCGCTTTCACACGACGGTATCGATCCCGGAAAAGGCGACGATCAAGCGCAATTAATCAACATCACTGATTGACCAACCCACCGTCTTTTTCGTTGTACACACTTGCTCAACAGCACCATGCGTTCCGCGATTCCGTCGCCTCCCCGCTTGGACGTCTTGGGCCCCAACGCACCCTCCCCCAGCCCCTTGAACCCGAACGGCCCCAAACTCCCAGTCCCTGCACCCAAGGCCCCTTCACTCGGCATCATCGAATCCCCCATCTCGCTTCCCCCTCCATCCCTGGACCCAGCCACTGCAAGACCTCACACTCACACCTACCGACCTGTACTCACTGAGCCGACGCTCATGGGCAGAATGGGCTAGGGGCCATCAGTCCGGCGCACGCGTAGCCAGGTTGCATTCGACGAACAGCGGGGCAACAACAGTATCCACTCATCCACCAAATGGACGCGTTGGTGGGAAGCGAAGATGAAGCTGTTCACGCCGTGCACGGACTGCTTCTGCAGTGACACCGCGGAGGGCGGAAGTTACTGGCGCTGGCGCAAGAGGCAGACGGACAGGACGGCTGCGAGGAGGAATAGGGAGCGCCGGAAACGGGGCCGTGAGTGGAGGTGCAAGGCTTGGTGTTGGTTTTGCTGTATGTTTTGGGGGTGTGGTTCGCAGCGGGATTACCATGAGGCGGAGGGTTGGCAGATGGGTCGGTTCAGAAGAGCGGTGGGGCCACCTTCGGGCGTGTAAGGAAAGATATCCGGAGGGCGTTTTCTTTTTTGTTGTTGCTTAGCTTGATGCTCTGCTAGTTTGGGAACGCACCGCGAGAAGACTCGGTTCGCTCGAGTTTGTTCGGCCCGTTCAATGAAGGGAGACAGAGCGCTGAGTGCCTGAGGCCAACATTACGTCTCATGCCAAGCGACCCGTTCGCAAGCTTCCGCGCGTAGCAACCCGACCTCCGGCTTCACAGCCCTCCAGATGTATTCGTCTGCCTGATCCCTTTTCTAATTATTGTCAGTTGCGCGGCGGGAACTCGCCAAACTGATTTCTTCCGAAGGGACATCGCTTTGCCATCGTTTCAGCGGTTCACATCCTGCCTAATCCTCCTTCCTTTCGACCTCGAGTCACCCCTCTACTGCCGCCGCCCATCATGGCGATGTACCAGGCGACACGCAATGTCGACCTGAGCAAATCCGAGAGCGAATTGACAAACAATATCCGAAAGGCGACTTCGGCGGAAGAAACCGCGCCCAAGCGCAAGCATGTGCGCGCATGCATCGTCTACACCTGGGACCACAAGAACAGCAATTCGTTCTGGAATGGCATCAAGGTGCAGCCGATCATGGCGGACGAGGTGCAGACCTTCAAAGCGCTCTCGACGATCCACAAGGTGCTGCAAGAAGGACACCCGGTTGCGTTGGTCGAGGCGCAAGCGCACATGAGCTGGCTGGAGAGCTTGACACGGAGCATGGGTGGCGGGGATGGTATGAAGGGATATGCGCCGCTGATCCAAGAGTACATCTTTTACCTCGTCTCGAAGCTCACGTTCCACCGCAACCATCCGGAGTTCAACGGGACGTTCGAGTACGAGGAGTACATCTCGCTCAAGTCGATCAACGACCCGAACGAGGGTTACGAGACCATCTCCGACATGATGACGTTGCAAGATCAGATTGATAGCTTCCAGAAGCTCATCTTCTCGCATTTCCGTGGCGGCGCAAACAATGAGTGTCGCATCAGTGCGTTGGTGCCTTTGGTGCACGAGAGCTACGGTATTTACAAGTTTATTACGAGCATGCTACGCGCAATGCACACCACTCTGGGGGACGATGAGGCGCTGAGTCCGCTGCGGGGGAGATACGATGCTCAGCACCATCGGCTCGTACGCTTCTACTATGAATGCTCTAACCTCCGCTATCTCACCTCCCTCATTACGATTCCCAAGCTCCCGCAAGATCCTCCAAACCTCCTTGGCGAGGAGGAGAGCGCTCCAGCATTGCCTCAAAGGCCGAAGAACGAAGTGGCCACAAAGCCGAGAGACACCCCTCCCCCGCAACAGCAGACCGACCCCGAGCCGATCAACGAGTTCTGGAAGAATGAGCAGCAGAGGCAGCAGGAAGAGTACGCAGCTGAGCAAGCGAGGTTGCAGGCGCAGTGGGAAGCCGAGCGTCAGAGGCAGGAGATGCAGCAGAGGCAGGCGGAACAACAATTCCAGGAACAACAGAGACTACAGGCAGAACAACAGAGGCTCCAGCTTGAGCAGCTGCAGCGAGATCAATATGCGCAGCAGACGCACGGCCGCATGGCTGAGCTCGAGCAGGAGAATCTGAACGCGCGGGCGCAGTACGAGCGCGACCAGCTCATGCTGGAGCAGTACGACAACAAGATGAAGGCGCTCGAAGCCGAGCTGCGGGACCTGAACAACAACTTCCAGCAGCAGACGACGAGCAAGGACGACCAGATTCGCGCTCTGCAAGAACAGGTCAACACGTGGCGCACCAAGTATGAAGCCCTGGCGAAGTTGTACAGTCAATTGCGGCACGAGCACTTGGATCTGCTGCAGAAGTTCAAGGGTGTACAGTTGAAGGCGGCTTCCGCCGGGGAGGCGATCGAGAAGCGCGAGAGGCTGGAGCGCGAACTCAAGTCGAAGAACCTGGAGCTTGCTGATATGATCCGCGAGAGGGACCGTGCGCTTCACGACAAGGACCGGAGCACCGGTGGGCACAAGGACGAGACAGAGAAGCTGAAGCGCGAGCTGCGCATGGCGATCGACCGGGCCGACAATGCGGAGCGTGGGAAGGGCAGCGAGCTTTCGGCGATGCTCTCGAGACACAACCGTGAGATTGCGGATCTGGAGGAGGCGCTTCGTAACAAGACTCGCTCTCTCGACAACGTGCAGATGAAACTCGGCGAGGGAAGCTCGGATCTCGAACGCCAGCTTCGCGAGAAGGAAGAAGAGCTCGAGATCTACAAGTCGGGCATGGACCAGACGCTTCTCGAGCTTAACGAGGCGCGTAACGGCAATGGTGTTGCGGACAAGGCTATGGATGACCAGATTGATGTGATGTTGCTCGACAACATTCGCAAGATCAACGACATTATTGACAGCGTGCTGCAGTCGGGCGTGCAGCGTGTGGATGATGCGCTGTATGAACTCGACAGCAGCATGCAAGCTGGCAACCAGAACGCGAGCGGACCGTACGTGCTGTCGCAGATCGAAAAGGCACAGTCCAGCGCTATGGAGTTCAGCACCGCGTTCAACAACTTCATCGCCGACGGGCCCAACAGCACGCACGCGGAGGTCATCCGGACAGTGCACACGTTCTCGAACGCCATTGCGGATGTGCTGTCGAATACCAAGGGTCTGACGCGCTTCGCCAGTGACGACAAAAAGGGTGACCAGCTCATCTCGGCGGGACGTCGCTCGGCATCCAGCACCGTCGACTTCTTCCGCGGCATCATGTCCTATCGGGTGGACGGCCTCGAGGACCTGCAAAAGACCGACGTCGTCATTAACAAGAACAACGACGTCCAGATCGCGCTGAACAATCTCTCCAAGCTTGCCGACGCCTTTGCGCCCAAGACCAAACTAACCAACCAGTCCGGCGACCTGGGCGAACTTGTCGACCGCGAAATGACGGCGGCCGCCAAAGCCATCGAAGATGCCACGGCGCGCCTCACCAAACTCCAGTCGAAACCCCGCGACCAGTACTCCACCTACGAGCTCAAGGTCCACGACGCCATCCTCGACTCCGCCATTGCCGTCACCAACGCCATCGCCCAGCTCATCAAAGCCGCCACCTCGTCCCAGCAGGAAATCGTGCACCAAGGCCGCGGCTCATCCATGAGCAAAACGCAGTTTTACAAGAAGAACAACCGCTGGACCGAGGGCCTCATCTCCGCCGCCAAGGCCGTCGCGCGCTCCACAAACACCCTCATCGAAACCGCCGACGGCGTCATCGCCGGGCGCAACTCGCCGGAGCAGCTTATTGTGGCTTCCAACGACGTCGCGGCGTCGACTGCGCAGCTCGTTGCTGCGAGTCGTGTCAAGGCGACATTTGCTTCGCGTACGCAGGAGCGCTTGGAGGAGTGCAGCAAGGCTGTCACGGGCGCATGTCGCGGGCTGGTGCGCCAGGTGCAGAAGATCATCGAGGACAGGCAGCGTGGCGGGGACGAGGCGGAGGACTACACACAGCTGAGTGGGCACGACTTCAAGGTGCGGCAGATGGAGCAGCAGGTGAGTACATCCCGAGTCGGTTCAGCGTCTGTCATTGTCGTCGGTGGTGCTAATCCGTGTCATTCCTCCAGGTCGAGATCCTGCAGCTGGAAAACAACCTCTCCGCCGCACGGCACCGTTTGGGCGAGATGCGGAAGATTTCTTATCAGGACGAGGATTGAGCGGGGGATTGAATGTGTGTATTTTGGTCGGCTACATAATTCACTTCTTGCCACTGAGAGGGATATCCCGTTGCCTCTTGTTTTGTTTTGAAGACTCGACGTGACACTTTGCTCGCTTTTGCTTGCTCGAAACCTGCATAGCATCGAGTGTCTCGTGAGACGGTGTAAATGATAGCGAGGGTGTACCTGTCAGTTGTTGGCCGTATTGCAGATAAGCTTTGTTTCCACACGTCAAATCTCATTCAACCGTCGGGTTGGCGATTTGGCGATGGCGTTCGGCCTATCTCTCCGACTATTGTGCATGCTACAATGGCCCATCGCAAGAAAGACTTAGCAGACTGTGATCATTTTCGGTCGTTAGGAATCCCTCGGTCAGAGGGAACAGGAAAGATTGACTGCGGTTCTTAAAATGCCCTCTCCTTGCCTGATTGGGCAGCTGCGGCGTATGAATCAAGAGCTTTGATTGGCTCTCTCTCGCGGCAACTAAGGGACGTCTGCCAAGGTTGGCCGAGTAGCCGTATGGCGCTATCTCCAGTTTCTCGAGGTGTAAGGAGGGACGAGAAGTCCATCCTGCATTCCATTGCCATGGTCGGGGAGCTGGAGAAGATGCCGGGGGCTGCTGGTAGGCTTCTTGAGAGCGACAAGGCGTCGCAATGTACGAGGACCTTGCGTGGGCCGGCTCCATCTATCTCTTTTGACCTGGATAGGCTCACACCGTATGAGCGTACGCATCTGACGATGAAATGTCAAAGGTCTACATGATCAGCCAGCATGATCTCTCTTTACTTAGCGATGAGACTTCTCATGACCCTCATGTAAGAAGTCCGGTGCAGTCGAGTAACATCACATCTGAGATTCAACAGTACATCACCGTCACCATGTGTTGCAATGTTTCCGATCTCGCACTCTCGGCCCTCTCTCAGAGAACCCTGTCGTGGTCGTTCTTGTGGTCATTCACATGCGGCAGTTGAATACATGTGCTCTTCAGGCCTTTCACCACCTGCCTCGCCGCACTCATCGCCCAATCCCTTTCGCCCAACGCATCACCACTCCAAGCCCCGCACCCACTTATCCTCGACCTCCTCCTCCAACGCCCCAAGTACCTTCCCCACTCCCGCTCGTGCCACCCCAAGCTTTGTCCCCGCCTTCACGCGTGAATAGAACACTGGACAATCGCGGCTATCGCACTTGACGTCCTCGCCCCAAGCCAGCCCCGCGCAGTCGCGACAAACCGCCTCAACATCCCTCACACGCGCCTCAGCCACATTCACCTGCGCGCGCAACTCCCGCAAAGACGCCTGCGGTTGCTTCTCCCGACAAATCTCGCAGAGCGGCAGCTTTGGCGCGTCGGACACTGGACCAGCGCCAGAAGCCGTTAGCCGCGTTCTGCAGACGACGCAAGACGAAGATCCCATATAGCTCTCCATTGTCCGCTTCCCCTTGCCCGTACCCTCGCCATCCGCCCCATCCGCCACGCCCCGCACCGCACGCACCTTGGGCATGCTCTCCCACCAACCTCTCACATTCGCGCCGACGAGGCAGAAGATGCGCTCCAGCGGCGGGATCAGATTCTTGCTGATGTAGTACTCGGCGTCCAATGCCCTGCCCACGCCCTTGACCAGCTCCTCGGGCTCGACACAGCGCTCCCACAGCCTCGCCCCCGGCGCGCCCGCGACGACGACATACGGCACACGCTCGCCGTATTGCGGCTCCGCACGCGGATTGCGCAGCATGCGCTTGCTTGCAATCAGTGCGCCGGGTGGTGGGGGTCCGCGTTCCGCGTACGAGCCCAGCTTGACCTCTTTGGCGAAGCAGAAGTCCTGCACGCTGACTTTGTTGGTAAGGATCTTAGTGCACTGCGCCTGGAAGTAGCGTTTGACTTGTGAGAGGTCGGCAGTGCGGAAGAGGAGCTTGAGAGCTTTTTCTTCGATCTTCTGCTCTGCGGGCGTGCCGTCGCGGCGGACAGTTTCGATGCCTTTGGCGTCGAAGTCGGGGGTTTGCTGAGAGGGAGATTCGTATTTGAAGCCGACGTAGCGCTTTTTGGCGAGGAGGATGCAGGGGTGATAGACCTTCTCGAATTTTAATTTGATGGGACGCGGGTTGGCGTCGGTGACGGCGGCGGCGATTTCGTCACCAATTTTGTGGGCGGCATCGCGTGTGCGGCCGGGGAGCGAGATGAAGAGGGAGTCGGTGTCGCCGTAGACGACTTCGGCGCCCCAGCGTGAGACGGAATGGATCAGCGCGATGGCTTTCTCGAGAGTTTCGCGGCCGGTCTGGACGATGCTGTCGGCGATTTCTGAGCAGGGCATGCGGCCGGAGAAGGAGGCGGAGGTGTAACCGTAGGTGACGTTGGCGATGAGTTTGAGTGCCAGTTGGCGGTTGTTCAGGAGTTGCTGCAGGGTCTTGTCGTCTTTGTCGACTTTCATGCCGCTTTTGACCATGAGGCGAGTTTCGAGGATTTCTCCCAGCATCTTGGCGAGAAGCGACTTGCGCATGCTGGGTTTGACATACATTAGGCCGTTCGGCGAGATGTTGACTTTGTCTTTGACAAGCTCGAGGAGACCGGGCGTCCGCTCGAAATCGTCGAACCCGAGCTTGTTCGTGCCGCGCCAGTTCACGATTCGGCCCAAGCAGGTCGAGTAGCAGTAGTTGTACGCGATCATGACGCTCGGATACAAGCTCTGAAAGTCGAGGACGAGCAGCGGGCTGTTGTAGAAGGCAGACTGCGGCTCCATGACTAGGGGTAGACATTCCAGCGCGTTTTGCGCTCCAACCTGCTTCCTCGACGGCGAGACCAACACAAAAGACTCCGGCTTCGCTATCCGGAACATGAGCGATTCGACTTTGAATTGTGAGCCGCGCGAGAAGACTGAGAAGAAGTCCACGCCCAACAATCGAGCCTGCTCCGATGTGCGAGGGATCAGCTCGTTCGTGTCAAGAATTTCGAGATCCAACTTAGTTCGCGTGATGACATAGTCTAGAACTCTAGCCAGATCCCTTGGCCGCTTACTTTGATACCATTTCGTCAGAGTCGCGAATGTATAATGGGGGATCCGCCGCTGAAGCAGATGAAACACCACGTTCTCCATCGTATACTGCAGCAGATTCAACTCAGACCGCATCGCGCGCCAGATGTTGATCGTGTGCCTCCCGGTAATGCGTACGGTCGACGTGTGCGTGAAACCCCACCGATCAGCCTCTTTGCCAAAGCGCCCGTGCGACTGCGATTTCATGCGCGAGAACTCGTCGGGCAAGTTGAACTCGTACTGGAGGCGCGCGCGCTCGATGAGGTAGCCCCAACTGCTGTTGTGAACCTCGTAGCCTGTAAGGATGTCCGGATCGTGGGCGCGTACAATGTCCACAAGACGGTTCAGTAGGTCGAGCTCGTTGTCTTCAATGTCGACCTGGACGGCGTTGCCGACAATGCGGCGGATGCGATTGGGAGTTTCGTCGTCGTCCTCTGTTTCCAGGACGGTGATGCCGAGTTGCCTCTTGTCGTCGGACTGCTCGTCTGCGAGGCACCAGACGATCATGGTGATCTCGTCCTTTTCCGGGTCAGGAGCGAGGTCGCCGCGGCTATTGGCGTGCACTTCAAGGCTCATGGTGCTCATGTAGCCGGTCTCGTGTTGCGTGCCCGAGCTTACTTTATGTTGGGAGTATTTGAAGCCATGTTTGTTCTTTTGCGTTGGCCCATCTATCTGGGACAGCTCAGGCGCTGGTCGGTTCTTGCGCTTGATCTGCGAACCGCTTGGGGCCGCATCAAATTCCAACTGATCTGGATCATCCTCGATCGTGGGTTGCTGGCCATTCAGCCATTGTTGCACCTCATCAAAGCTGGGAGGTGGCTCGAGAATTTCCCATTTGTTAAGCGTGCATTGCCTCCGCTGTCGCTCAGCGAGCAGCTCCTCTTTCGCCTTATCCAACACGATGCCTTTACTGGGCTCGAACGTTCCGTCCTTTTCAAAATTTGGCAAATAAGGCAGCGTGTTGCTCCCCAGCTTGAACTCCTGCCCCGCGTACTCTCGTGGTCTCTCTGGCACGTCTTTCTCGTCGCTGTAGTAGGCATCTTGATAGATTATTTGTGGCTGGACCGTTGCTTCGACTTCGTCGAGGGAGGGCGGCTCATGTCCGAACACGAAGACATCCGAAGCCGTGGACAAATCGAAGGCTTGAACGTAGTCGCGTGCAAGCCGTGGACTAACGGTAGTCTTCCTCGACGTTTGAGAAGACGACTCACTTGAGTCTTTGGACGCTGAAGTATGGGAAAGTCCTGAATAGAGTCGCTCTGAGCCCTTCGGGCTGGACTGCAAGCGCTTTCGCGCCTCACCGTCCTGTTGGCTTAACCGCAGCTTTGTATGCGGATCGTCCTCATCTTTCGCAGTCGGAAAGCTGAGCCTTTGGCTCTGTGACCCTTGCGATTGGGCCGAGCGCTGCGACGATGGCGGGGGAGGTTGTCCTGATGGAACCGCATCAAGGCTGTTTGAATGCAAGTCTGGCCTTGCTTGAGCGGCGTTTGGGGGGTCATAATCGCTTGACGGAGCTTCACTCTTTGCTACTTTGCTGGGACGGACATCTTTGACGCGAAAAGAAACGTGTCTCGACGGCGGTCTTTCAGACTCCCCGTTCGGTTTGGGTCTCTTAAATGGCCCCTGAGTATCCTTGGGGGCAGGACGCTTCAGATCGTCTCTCTCGGCCTTCTTGATAGTTTCAGACGGCACTTCAACCTCGCTGTCCACTCGTTCGGCGTCTGCTTTAATTTTGTCTGCGTCGCCCCTCACTTTGGCTTCACCCATCGCGTCGCCGACACCAGCATCTTTCAGCTTTTGTCGTTGCGTGAGAGCTTTCGTCCGCGCAATATCCTCATCACTGCCGTAATCCTCATCCTCTGCAACCTGCTCGATACGAATCATGTCGACCAAGGGACCCTCGATGCTGGCAGTGTCTGCTTCAGAGGATCGAAAGCTATCTTGGGTGGTATTCTGACTCGGCTGGCCAACGACGTCCCCGTACTTTATCCGGAGTCTCTCTCGGAAAAGATCCCCGACACTTTCGAGCACAGTCTGCACCTCGCCTTCTTCCGGTTTTTCTTTGGGGCCAACAAAGCTCTCAAACGTGAGTTCCCCACCTCCTCTTGCCTTCTTCTCTTCCTCCGCAAGTTTTTCAACCAGCTTCCGAAACTCCTCTTCGTGTATCCAACCGCCATTGTCCTCATTCCTAGGATCCGCACTCATGCTGACCAACACATCCGGCGGGAAGGGCGATGACGCGGTATCGGACAGGCCCATACGCTTTTTCCGGCGCCTGGTCTCATCCTTCCACAGCCCGCTCATGGAATGCACCAGCTTCTCCTCCGGCGGTAGATTCTCCATGGAAGATAGTCGCTCGACAAATGAGTGGTGCAGATCGCGCGGCCGGACGGAGTGGCGATTCAGGATGTCTTCGACGCGGATGTCCAACTCAAGCTCGCAGTGGCTCTGACGCGGGTATCGCTCTTCATCCAGGATCTGCCGCGGCTTGTTCGGGCGGTCGTGCCCGAGATGATGCATCTCCGTCGACTCATCGCGGTCAGGTATTGGCGCGCGGAAGTGCGGCTTATCTGTCTCCACGTACGCGCACCCGTACAAGTTAAAGTCGCACATCCACTGCAGCAGATACTGTAAATGAGCTTCGTAGGGCTGGAAAGCCCGCTGGAGAATGGCGCCTTGTTGGAGAAGATCCGTGAAGCGCGTCATATGAGACGGGTTAAGAAGATAGACTTTCAAGTAATGCTCGTAGCCGACGTGGTATCCAAAGAAGGGCACGCCCTTGACCAAGCTGATGTGCGCCACGAACTGCGCGTTGCGCGGGTCCGAATAGGGGTTGCGACGATACGAAAGCGCCAACGCATGATCTGTCGAGTGGCGAAAGCTTCTGACATACTGGTCCACGTGCTCTTGATCAAGCGATCCGGCGTAGGGGACATAGAGGTAAGGAAAGGCGCCATGGATGTGGGCGCACACCTTTTGGCCGGTCTCTGTCGCACCGAATACGCGGATGACGGGGATTTGAGGGAGACTGCTGCGCTGAGTGAACGAGACGGACTGGACACCCCATATCGGCGGATCGAGGGAGGATGGAGCGGCTTGGTAGTGGTCCACGCAGTTGAGTCGTACGCGGAACACATTGTGTGGTTTAGCCATGGTCGCGGAAGGGAATGATGGTGGTCATCGTTGGCTCACGAGTAGCTAGGCGAGAGATCCAGAAGACTCCTCGGATGGGCGTGGTCAAGGTTGAGATGAAGCAAATGAAGATGAAGTCGTGTTGGTGGTGGTGGCGAGGCGGCTGTAAACACCTAAGCGAGCCAAGGTAGCCGAGACGCGAAAGGTGCGCGTCAGCATCGTCCTCCTCTGATTGGTTCGGGATCGCGGGAGCTAACGGACGTCATTGAGATGTCGCTGACGGCGCAGATTGTGTTGCGCTTCTCCATGACAGCAGCAATACCTCAATAATCTGGCGACTTATCTATCATAGGGATACAAGTAGGCTTCGCATCGGATGCAATGTAGAGGCCCAATTATTGCCTCACGGAGCAGGACCTGCGATGTGCTGTGGCTGGCAGCGACCCCACCCTCAAGCTTCCCGCACCCCGTCTTGACCTTCCGTGTCATTACACCTTGCATTGCGCAACCTGGAACCTACCACATCTCGAGATTAATTGATGTTTTGTTGTTTCGGGCACTCGTATACGGCGGTCTCGCGTCCGTTCGGAGCTGACAGCACTGAAGAGAGAAATGTTGAGCTAATTACCTCCACCATTTCTCTTTTCCGTTTCTCTTTTAGGCTCACTTGTACACACCTGCTTTGCGGACGGTTCGGTTGGTGGGGACGGAAGGGATGATCTTAGAGCTCCCGTCTTGGAGACGCCACGCGATCTGCCCTGCGCGATGTCGTCGGCCGCCGTCTGCTTCCCTGCTGTACCATCTTTTACTGGGATGCGGGCTGGATGAGGCTGATGATGGGCTGTCGATCATCGAGCCCCAGCGAACCGGGACGCACGACATGTCTGTGATGGCGCACAGCAGCGCCGGGATGCACTTTCCCCGTCCCGAGGATGCGAGTGTCGAGGTGAGGACGGGAATCTATCTTGTTAGGGAGCTGCTTGCCGCGTCGACGTCCTTACCTCTTTGCTTCTTCTTTCCTCCATCTTCCGTTTTCTTCGCCACACCTCAGTCTCCTGAACATCCATCTCACCTCATCGCTACAGCTCCACTACCTTGAAAACTGTCTACACCTAATCCGCATTCAACAGCAACATCTGTGCATTCCTGAAGGCCTCACACTAGCACACTAGCACACTTGCTGTGCACCTACGCAGCAAACCCAAGCGTGTCCTCGCTTCATCCTACCATCGACAGCCGGCCACCATGAATGTCAACAAACCGTCCGATGGCTTCTTCGCCATTCCCGGCATGTCGCGCTCCTCGCGCAAACCCGATTCGAACCCTGCTCCTACCGCCACCGCCCCCACCACTCGCCCCGCCGCGCAGAACCCCGCCCGCAACTCCACCGCCACCACGACAGCCCCTAAAGAGCTTCGCCTTCCTCTGATCGGCTTCCTACCCAATGGCGTCCGCAACCATCTCATCGCGATGCTGGGCGAGTTTTGTGGCACTTTTCTGTTCCTCTTCTTCGCCTTCGCCGCGACGCAAGTCGCCAACGCCGCCGCCGAAGCCCAGCAGGCAGGCTCTGGTGAGACTGGGGGTAGTGGAGGATTGGCCACGGCGCCAAATGCTAGCAGCTTGTTGTTCGTGGCACTCGCGTTCGGGTTCAGCTTGGCCGTGAATGCTTGGGTCTTCTTCCGGATTAGCGGAGGTGAGTTGGCCAAGATCATGATCTTCTCAACCCAGCCATGAACAAACAAAGCCAGTGGATACTGACAATTCATGCAATCCATAGGACTTTTCAACCCTGCAGTCGTAAGCTTACCTTCTCTCTAACCATTGCGCGCCGAATGATCGTTGACTGTCTTCGCGCAGACATTGGGAATGGCCCTCATCGGTGCAGTGCCATGGATCCGCGCCGGCCTGATTGTGATCACTCAGCTGCTGGGAGCCATGTCTGCGGCTGGTGTGGTGGCAGCCCTCTTTCCGGGCCCTTTGAATGTCGCCACCTCGTTAGCGAGCGGCACTTCAGTCGCACAGGGACTCTGTAAGGCCTGTCCTCATCTTACCGAAGATTCATGGAGCGGCTTTTGTGCTGACTTTCCCCCTTGCACAGTCATCGAAATGTTCCTGACCGCCATGCTGGTCTTCACCATCTTCATGCTCGCCGCAGAAAAACACAAGGGCACTTTTCTCGCCCCAATCGGCATCGGCCTGTCGCTTTTCATTGCAGAGCTCGCCGGTGTCTATTTCACTGGCGGTAAGTACCGATTCTCCATTTCTCCTCATGACCCGCGCAACTGACCTCATTCTTCCCCAATGTCCAGGCTCCCTCAATCCCGCTCGCTCTCTCGGCCCCTGCGTCGCCCTCGCTTCCTTCCCAACCTACCACTGGATCTACTGGCTAGGCCCCTTTCTCGGCGCTCTGCTCGCCGTAGCCTTCTACCGCTTCGTCAAAGTCCTGGAATACGAGACCGCGAACCCGGGGCAGGACTTTGACGACCGCGAGGCGGAGATGTTCCAGGTCGATGAGGACAACGCCGCGACGGGCGCAGATGTGGCGCGGCCGGTAGTTTCCAACGGCGGGACGAGTGCGAGCGGCGCGCCCGTCGGGAGGACGGATGTGGGAAGCGAGGAGAAATTGCACCCTGGTTATGAGGAAGGGGCGGGTTGGAGGGAGGCGCCGAGGGTGGAGGAGGGGAGGGGCGCCGGGAGAGGCGTAAAGGCTTGAGTGCGGGCAGAAAGGGTTAAGGGTTGGGGGCAACGCATCGGTTGGGAAAGACGAAATCGAGTGACGAAGCAACGCTACGAACATGACTGCAAAGGCCGATTACGACGTATTGACGAAACGGAGCGCACACGTGAGTCCGCGCCGGGAAGTCAAGCTCTCACTCAAAAACAAAGAACAAACGGGCGACCATGTGAGCACTTTCTCATTCGCCAAGAGCAAATTGTCGGCCACTAGAACAGTGGATGAAGCATTCGGGAATGAGACAGACCTCGGCGGGTTTGACTCACATATATATACCACACGCCCTATACTTAACAGCATGTACTTTATCACACGCCTTACACTTGACGGCAGTGACTGGTCCCTGGTCAAGGCTTTCAAATTTCTCACGCGCCGCATGCCCCCTCTTCCCTCGGACCTCGCATGCGGAAGGAACGACCTCGTGCTCCGGGAGCGTTGTCGAAGTCAACTTTCAAGCTCACGTCCACTCAATCGCCCCCTGCGTGGCCGAGACGCCGCAAGATAGGTACCAATGTTTCTCAATGGTCCGATGGAAGGATAAATACCACAAGGTGACGCCATGTTGCAGTGCATCTCCTCTCGAACCCGCACGCCCGCCGTCTGCCGCGCGGAGTTCTCGACAGTGTCAACACACTCTCGCCATGGACTATCCCCGATCGAGTTTGCGAGCCAGCTCTGCGCAACCGAGACTTCTCGACAATGCCGATGCGTTCTCGCATCATGGCATGTCTCCGCTCGGACATGCATGCAAGCCCGCTGTGCGCGGTGCCAGCCTCTCCGTAGCGTTGAAGCGCCCCGTGTTGGCGAAGAGGCGACTTCAGAACGTTCGGTTTGCGTAAGTCTTGGGTTGGCGGGATCGTTCAAGTTGCTGAACATTCAATGGCATCCCGAGAAAGTGGCCCTCGTAGGTGGTTGGTGATTTGAAGATCCACCAGGAGTCCAAAGTGCGCAACATCAGGTTGAATAAATAATGCTGTGAGTGCGTGAGGTCAGTTCCAGGGCGAGACAGCGCACCTAGCCTTCATCTCCCTCTTTCGCTCTCTTCGACCACTTCGCTGCTGACGACTGGAGAGTAGAGACTCCGCCCAGGCTTCTTGTTCCTCTTTCGCCCTCTTCCGCCGCTTCGCTCACGTCCGGCAAAGAAGTCCACCGCAAGGATATTGAGGGAATTTCCCCTATCTCGAGTTTCGACCATTATGTTGTTCCTCAAAATAACACCTCACTTCCAACCCAATCGCTATCAGCTGCAGGCGTTGGAAAAGCTGCAAGGAGAGTTTTTGGTTGTCAATCACGCTCTGTCAAACGCGTTGCGTGCGCGCGCGCGCGCTCGCGTGGCCGCACGGGGCAGCTGTTATCAGCAGAAACGGGTCTGAATTTGCCTCCCTATCTTCTTGGCTCTCGCCCACATGTCGCACCCTCCTCGCACGAGCCAAGCACGTTCAAGAGGCCGCTGCACGATAAGCGACCGCCCGTCTATCCTGGAAACGACGCGACCGTTCGGCAGCGCCTCTCGCAACAAGCCGAAAAGCAAAAGTCGAGCCCGCAAGAAGACACCGGTGCCACTTCTATCCCGCAGCCCGGGCGGACACATTTCCGACGGCTACCTTAAGACCAGTATCCCGCGGACCTATTTGATTAAAGGATGGAGCCGAAAGTCGCAGGGTTGCATTCGCCGCCTTCTCCAGCTCTTGACCCCAGCAAATGACGTGTGCCACTGCTTGGTCGGACTTAGCTCGCGAAAACGCAAAGGCTTCGATGCATCGTATAAGGTAATGCCATGCGGGAGGGATCATGATGATGAGGACAAGGTCGCATCCCGCCAGCCTCCGGTGCGCAAACACGAAAAAAAGCTTCCGACAGACAAACAACAACGCCAACTCGTTCACACACAACGAGCGGGTTGAAGGTGGTGCGAGTCGTCTTATCAGCAACAGAACAACAAGAAACCCCCCAGCCAGCCCTACGATGCCATATCTAAGGTCCAGGTCGGAGCGCCAATTATAACGCGCGGTTGATCTGTGGGAAAGGCCCACGCTGTGCCCTAGCAAAGACTAATCCACCGCGCAACGGGTGCTTCGGATCTTTTTGTTGGGTGGAGTCGCGAACGGGCGAGACGGCCTGCCCACACGCGCGACCGGTCACAAGTGGATCTTTATTACTCGATGCCAACCCCAGGCCACACAGAATAGGTTGAAACCCCTCATCATCCCGACCCTTCCCTCTTCTCTTTCTCCGCATCTCCAACTGTCACTCGCATCTCTCCTTCGCATTCTCCAGCACCTCTTGCGTCGGAGCCCCTCCCCTCGCCCTTCCTCCGTCCCTCCCATCTCGCGACAGCACCGGCGCGCCCCCCAAACACTCGGACTCGACACGCGCGCACCATTCAGATCTGTCAAGATGGGCTTCTTGGGTCGCATCAGCAAGGGCGAGTCGACGTCGCCGGAGGAGAAGCACGCGGTGCAAGATCCCGAGCACGCGGACCCCAGTCTGGCGAAGTATGAGTCGCAGGGCCAGGGCGAAGTGCGCAACGCCTTTGAGGATGGCGGCAAGAACTACAGGACTCTGGGCAAGTGGCAGGCCGCGCTGGTCATGATCACGAACCAGATAGGATTGGGCATTCTGAGCCTCCCGAGTGCCAGCCAAAAGATTGGGATAGTGTTAGTATCTTGGGAATCTCTCTGAAAGGCCAGGCGACTAACGGAAAGCAATACGCAGGCCGGCCCTCATCCTCATCATCGTCCTCGGCCTCTTGACCACGTACACTGCCTACGTGTTGCTGCAGTTCACGCGCCGCTATCCTTTTGTGCTGAACATGGCCGACCAGACCCGCGTCGTCGGTGGCCCGATTTTCGCGGTCCTTACATCCATCGGCATGCTTATAAAACTCATCTTGACGTGCGCGTCTGCGGGCGTGACGATGTCTGTCGCTCTGAACAGCATGTCAGACCACGGGATGTGCACGGTGGCGTTCATTGCCTTTCCGATTATTGGCTGCTGGGTCATTAGCCTGCCGCGGACGTTCAAATGGGTGTCGTACTGCGGCATCCCAAGCACCATTTCGATCGTTGCGGCCCTTTTCATCACGATCATCGCGCTGGGTGTCGGGAAACCGCAGAACATGATTCCGAACGAACCCGTCGTCCTCTACGCCGTCAAGAATCCCGACTTCGCCACTGGTGTTTCGGCGTTCACGCAAATTGTGTACTCTTATGCTGGAAACGTCGGATTTCCCTCGGTAAACAACCCCAACTTTTCCCTCGCATCCTCACGCTCAAGATGTTCCTGAAGCTAACGAACACATAGTTGATGGCCGAGATGAAGGACCCGAGTCGCGATTTCATGCCCGCCATGGTCATCCTCCAAGTCTTCTCGATCACGCTGTACGTTGTGAGCTGTGCGGCCATCTACTGCCTCGCCGGACAGTACACAACTTCCCCGGCACTTGGAGCCGCTCCGGCGCTTGTCGCGAAGATCGCTTACGGCGTCGCGTTCCCGGCGTTGCTGGCGACCGGGCTCGTCTTTTCAATAGTGGTAGGTCTATCCCGCGCCTCAAACAAGTCAAACAAGTCTTGCGGGCGAACGCTAACGGTCTCTCAGGCGATCAAGTTGATGTTCGTCACGATTATGCGGGCCATAAAATCCGAGGGCCAGATTACGGACCCGAGTCTCAAGAGCCGAGGGACCTGGGTGGCGTGTGCCACGTTCTTCTGGGCGCTCGCATTCATCCTCGCCAACGCCATTCCGGTTTTCAACAGCATTGTGAGCATCAGCTCGGCCACCTTTATTGCGTGGTTCACCTTTGGATTCAGCGGCATCTTTTGGTTGCATCTGAACAGGGGCCAGTGGTTCGACGGGTGGAAGAAGTCGACCCTGTTCGTGTGCAACTGTCTCATCATCGTGCTGGCACTGTTCTTGAACTCGGCTGGCCTGTGGGCGGCTATCACCGGGTTGATTGACGTCTTTAACGACACGGAAAACGGGTTGGATGGGTCGTTCTCCTGCGCCGACAACGGGATTCTCACCTAGGGTCCTTGGATGAGCGAGACGTCTTGCGGTGGTAGACAGACTCATGCATTTTACTAGCGACTTTCGATATGGGGGGTTTCTACGACGAAGGAGGATAGAGCATGCGAAATGTCTTCAACGAGGGTTTTCTTCACTTTCATTCCATCCAGTCCGTCACAGGCTATTCTGGTCCCGTGTTGGGACTTCCCTGCTCCAAAGGGTAGGGCTTTTGGTGCGGAAACCCCTCGAAAACAGGGAAAGAGCAAGCAAACGGAAAGGATTGAGGCTACGAACAGGGCATTTGGAGCCTCATCCCAGCCACGCGAGCGAGGTGGACGTCACGAGCAGCCTCTGTCCTTGGTCTCGTACCCAGCTGCCTCGGACGTGTCAACGAAGCTCATGGCCACGGACCGGCCTTGTGGGTACTCCAATCCCTTGAAGTACCCGGGGATCTCGTCTGGTATCTCTTCACGGCTCATAGCTACATCCATTCCATTCGTCACAAGTAAGACAGTGGACGGATCCGTCGAGCGACGGCAGTGAACGCCACTGCCCCCCGGAACACATTTCTGACGCAAGGTGAATGGATTGCGAAAGGCCCTCGGCGCGGGAAGTGCGCCTCTTTACTTCTAGAACGCATGAAGAGGTCCCTTTAGAGCAATCCGCTTGGATGGCGAGCTCAAGCTGCCTCGCTCTGCCCCGGTCCACATTCGTGACATTGGTCTTTCACACCTGTGACGGCCCTCGGCACCGTGCTGCATGTGACATGGAGAGCGCTAGCAATTTCCGGGCTGTTCGGGTTTACCATCCGCATCGACAACATTTGGAAGGAGTCGAGGCGCATCGGTATCCTATCTCCTTTCGATGCGTGCTCGATGTGTTGTTGGCACTTCAGGTAGACTGCAGCTTTGTGTTTCTTCTCCAAGAAAGGCACCGCGGGGTTCATGAGCACAAGCGATAGCAGCACGGCACCACCACAGCTCTCAGCTTTCGCGAGAAGAGAAGCTCTGGGGTCTTCTCATTCTCTCGCGGCGTCAGGATCGTCGACGTGTCTGCTTTCTCTGTAGATGTTATTATCAGCATGGTTTGAGCTGACATGTACCGAGGTCGTATAGGCTCTCGAGGCTCTGTGCAAGCCTTCGCTAAGGCGGGTAAGCTCCGTGACGGGCGTCGATCTTTGCAGAGTACGTATAGAAGGTACATGCAGTAGTAGTAGTACAGCACGGTATCACTTCAAGTGGTGGATTGTCACCGGCGAAGGTCCGCTTCTGGACGCCTACTCGTGGGTGATTGCTACTGAGGTCGGGTGGTCTGTCTGAAGGACGGCAGGGGGGCCTGACGTCGACGTGAGTAGGGAATTCTTGGCAGATGTGACATTTCTTTTTCACCCCGACGGAAATCTGCACGTGTCCTCGAGCCGGTAACCTCCGGTAACTTCAGCCCGGCCAGGAAGAATAATAATGCCAGCTCCAAGGTCCAGTACCGGGGTACAGTGTCGTCACTCCATGCTGGCCCTTGAATCAAACAATCCTGAGTATCATCGCTCTCTCCTCCGCGGCGTCCACAGGTTCCAGCTGAGTGAGAGCCTGATGAGCCAACAGCCGCACGCCCCTTCCCCCAATTCCACAACATTCACACGAGTCTGTTGGCGGGACGGGGCGGCGGCCAATCGTGTCGCCTTCCTCGCACACCAACGCCTTCCAAGTTTTTGGCGACACCACCGCCCGCGCTACCACCCCGGGGTACTAGTACTCGCCGACAACCGGTTGCGTCGCGCTGACTCCATCCACGACGGAGCCACACCGATTCACCCGTGGGTAGGTAGGTAGGGCGAGGCTGCTGGGTCAGTAGGTAACCGAGCGCGACCTGCTTAGCTTCTTTCGCCCAGTAACATACCTAGTCCACCTGGGTTCCTCTTCCACCACCGACTGCCTCGCGTTCACCTCCACCTCTTCTCGCCATCATGCTCTCTTCCCCTTGACACGACGGTCATGCTGCTCAACAAGCCTACGCTGCTGTTGCGCCGGCCCCAATGGGCCGTCCTGGCCGGGCTGGTCGTCTGCTCCCTCCTCATTCCCCTCCTCTTCTTCCGCTCCCCCATCTTCCAGCGCGTCGACGGCTGGATCGCCTCCTCCACCCATCCCCAAGAAGCCGTCCCCGCCCCTGCCCCCGCCGTCTCCAAGTTCTACGAATGGGACACCCGCTCCGCTTTCAACCCCGTCCGCGTGGAGGATGCGGGCGACAAGTCGGTCGAGGAGCTGTGTGCGAGCTTCCCGGGCCACCTGCTCGACGACGTTCAACCGGTGCTGAAAACCGGGCACGGGGTCCTGGACGTCCGGGTGCGCCCGCAGCTGCAAAGCGTCTCCGCATGCCTGCACAACCTCCTCATCTTCTCCGACCTGGACGAGGACTTCGAAGGCCACGACATCATCGACGTGGTCGCCGACATCGCCGACGCCCCTCACGTCTTCAAAGGTGTCGACGAGCTCGACCAGCTGGACGACTACCGCAAGATGCGCACGCAGGCTGCGTCGGGGGATCTGGAAGCCGTGCACGCTACAGCGAAAGAGGGGTGGAAGATCGACAAATTCAAGTTCCTCGCCAGCATCAGCCGAGCATGGCGCATGCGTCCAGAAAAGC
This sequence comes from Aeminium ludgeri, assembly GCA_004216415.1. Lineage (NCBI taxonomy): Eukaryota > Fungi > Ascomycota > Dothideomycetes > Mycosphaerellales > Aeminiaceae > Aeminium > Aeminium ludgeri. The sequence continues at coordinate 61,289 of SGQK01000092.1, forward strand.
GATGGTACGTCTTCTATGAAGCGGACACATACATCGTCTGGGACAACATCTTCCGGCTCCTCGAAAACTTCAACCCCGACATGCCGCATTACTTCGGCTCGCCGTCTCCAGGGCAGGCGTGGTTCGCCAACGGCGGCCCGGGCTATGTCGTCAGCCGCGAAGCCATGCGACGTGCCACTGCGGGCGACTGGAGCAACACCACGGGCGAATACCTGGGCTCCCAATTGACGCTCCGCAACTACGACGACCTCGTCCACAACTGCTGCGGCGACAGCGTCGTCGGTCACGCCCTCTCCCTCCACGACGTCGGGCTCTCCGGCCTCTGGCCCAGCTTCAACCCGCACTCGCCTCACGGCGTGCCCTTTTCCGACCTATACTGGTGCTCCCCGATCCTCACCATGCACAAACCCCGCGAAGAAGACATCTCTGGTGTCTGGCGCTGGCAGTTCACGCATCGTGAGCGTCACCGCCCCCTGCTTTACCGCGACCTCGCGCTCTCGTATTGGAACGTCACCATTATGACTACCGCCGAAGACTGGGATAACAGCGGCTGGGACGACTTTGCGCCACCCTCGCCTAGCAAGTTCTTCACGCACGACCCGCATGCTTCGTTCGACGCTTGTGGTGAGGCATGTAAAGCACATCCGCAGTGCTTGCAGTGGCGGTTCCACCTGCGCGAGTGCCAATTCATTCGTGCCATTCGGCTCGGCGAGGCGAGGAAACCCAGCATCGAAAAGTACCGGCCCGAAGAGTTGAAGGAGGCGGCCAAGGGATGGCCGGAGGACGACCTGCGCTACATGTCTGGCTGGGATGGGGAGGGCATACAGAAGTGGGCGGATGAGAGAAAGTGCGAGCCGGTCGAGTGGGTGAGACCTAGTCTTGAGCGGATCTTTTGACGGACGACAAGAGGTTGCCGTGGTAGCGCATTTGCGAGGGCGTTTCGGGGATTCTGTGCATAAGGGAGGCCATGGCGCGGCGCTGAGATACCCCTTCCTTCTGCTTTTCGAGCTGGAGAGGACGAGGTGACGTCCTGTCTATTAGGAATTGCCACACGAGATTGTTCAATGAACTCACCTCCATCCAAGCAATTGACATTGAAGTTTACAACGTTCGAAGCGGCGACATGACTGGCGCGGTTCACGCGGTCGTGAACGGAAGTCACCCGCTTAGCTCTTGGCGGCCTCTTAACCGGTGGGTCACTCACTTCCCCTCGTCTCCCACCATATGACCCCATCATCCCAATCCTGCCCCAGCCAACAACTCCATGCTCGCGGAGAAGACGGAGACAATCAACCTCATCTCCACATTCCCCTACCCCGCCTTGAATCATGGCCGAAATAAAAACGTTCCACTACGACCCGCCGACGCAGCGCTACGTGGAGCGGGCCATTACGAAAGACCTCGGCGTCAACGAGGTCCTGATTCGTACCACGCATTCGGGCATCTGCTATACCGATGTTCATGCGAAGAGGAAGGGTTGTGGACTTGGTCATGAAGGCGTTGGATTTGTTCAGAATATCGGGGCGGGCGTGACGCATCTCTGCGAAGGCGATCGTGTAGGCTGGGGGTACGTCGTCTCACAAGCCGTTGGAAAGTCGATTTCGAAACACAAAACTGACGCGAACGGAAGAGCAGATGGCTAAACGACGTGTGACTTCCCGATTCCTTTCCGCTGTTGGTCGCAATGCTCACCACCGTCTCTCCCTTAGTCTTGCGGCCACTGCACCGAGTGCGTTTCCGGCTACCGCCCGTACTGCGCCGACGCCGCCGGGTTCGCCTTCTCGTCCCTCGACCAGGGCTCGTTGAGTTCGCATCGCGTGATTAATGCCGCTTTCGCGTACAAAATCCCCGCGGAGATCCCCTCCTCGCACGCCGCGCCGCTCATGTGCGCGGGCGCCAGCGTGTACGAGGCACTCGACGCCGCTGGCACGAAAGCTCATCATCGCGTCGGCGTGGTGGGAATCGGCGGGTTGGGACACATGGGCCTGCTGTTTGCTAAAGCGTGGGGGTGTGGCGTCACGGCTATCTCGTCCAAGCCTCACAAGGCGCAGGACGTTTTTGAGCTGGGTGCGGATGAGCTGCGAGTATTGGATTCGCCCGAGCGGCGATTGTCCCCGGGTTCGCAGGATCTCAGCAGAGTCTCGCATGACCCAGAGCCCCGCAATATCGACGTCTTGCTGCTGACTTCGAATGCAGTGCCCTCGCTCGAGCCGCTGTTTCCGTTGCTCGCGCGGCGGGCGACGATTGTGCTCATGACGATCCAGCAGGAGCCTTTGCAGATTCCGTACATGCCTCTCGTGCTCCCGGGGCATCGACTGATTGCTTCGACGGAGGCGTCGAGGGAGAATCATGTGCGCATGCTGCAGTTTGTTGCTCGAAATAAGGTGAAGCCGTGGGTTCAGGAGTGGAAGATGAGCGAAGAGGGGATACGGGAGGCTTTTAAGTGTCTGGAAGAAGGGGATATCAGGTATCGAGGGGTGCTTGTGAGGGTAGAAGATGCGAAATGAGCGGTTGACATGGTTTGGAAGATCTCTGCGAAGAACACTGGCCGCTCAAACGCTCTCCTGCGAGTTGGAAGGGCGCCAACACTGCTGTGGTGACGGCTCGCCGCACAGTCAAGAGATTGAAGCACAGGAGAAACACCATATCCGCCTGACCGGATCCTTCAACCTTTGCCCCGGATATGGATGGCAACGCAAGTGTCGGCACGACGTCTGACGGGACCGACTCAGGGTTTTGTACTTGGCATGCGAGATATCGACCCGTATTGCCCAAATAGTGTCCCGACTTCGAAGAATTCGTCATCTATTCCATCACTCTGCTCACTACAGCATCTCCGAGCTGGTAATTTCGAATGAAGATTCGCCTCATGTGCCCCCCTTTCAGCCGACTTGAAAGCGAGAGTAACACGCTACAAAACTATTCGAGTACACTACAGTAGATATCCAAACTCCCTAGCAGGGGGGGCAAATGCGGTCTCTGCCGATTGGAAAGCTTCCATGTACTTCGAAGAGTCGGACAGGGGAACGCCAAGGTTCTGAAGACGAACCTGTCTCTTTCACCGTGCTACGGGAAGCGGGATCCGCGTCCAACGGGCAAAGCGAAAGAAGCCTAGTACGAAACTGCCAGCGTCCAGCGCCGCATCATATCGTGTCGTATGTGACAGAAGCCGGAACCCGCACTTTATACCACCGCCAACCTCGGCTCAACTCTCCTACACGGAACCCTTACACGAACTCTCCATATGAACATCCCTACCTTCCCCATCATCTCCCCATGCCCTGGCCCGGCGCCCACTCCATCCCCGGATAACTCGCCCCGCGCATCACGCCCGCCTCGCCCCCACTCCCACTCGGCTCTCCCCGCCTGGCCCCAGCATAATATCTCGGCCGGCCCACCTTAGCAGGTACCGGCGGCCCCACCTCGGACTGATACGTCCCTCGCGAATACATGGAGCTCGGGCTCTGCGTGGAGGCCCGCGGCGGCGGCTGCTGCTGCTGCTGAAGCGGGTATTGTTGCTGCAGCGGGTATGACTGCCGCTGCTGCTGGTGCTGCGGCGGCGGCGTGTTCGATGGGTAGTAGGGCTGCGGCGAGCTGGTCTGGCGGCGCGAAGGCTGCGCGGGAGTTGCGTGCGGGAGCGTGTAGGTCCCGACGTTGCCGGGCGTGGAGGGGCTGACCCAGGAGTTACGCTGGCGGGGCGGCTGGGGTCGGTCGTCACCGCTGGAGTCGTAGCGGAGGTTGGACGGGAGGGCCGGGGAGCTAGTGCGCGAAGGAGGGAGGGAGTAGGCGAGTGTGGGGTCGGGGGTGTGGGAGCGGTGGCGCGGTTGAGGGGCGTAGGCGGGTGCGGTGTCGGCGGTGTAAGAGGGTTGGCGTGGCGGGGAAGGCGAGTAGTGCGCAGGCTGGTGCTGCTGGGAGTAGGTTGGCCGGTTGTAGCCTTGTGGGTGGTAGGCCTCCGTTCCTTGGTCTGCAGCCATCATGCCTGGGTAGCCTCCTGACGGCGCGTAGACCTGCGGAAGGCGCGGCTCGCGGTCCAACGGCGCCGTCGAGTACGGTACAGCGGCTGGCATGAAGCCCGCGGGTGCATTGTGGTACTGGGCCTCGCTCCGCCGGCCGTCGCTCCGCTGGCGGCGGGGATGCTGCGTTGGTGGTCCAAAGGGAGGCTGCTGCTGCTGCCATTGCTGCTGTGGAGATGCACTCTGCGGCGGTCCGTACCAGTCACCCGAGGGCGCCATGCGCGGGTCAGACGGCTGGCGAGGCGGTGCCGACCCTTGATAGCCTATGGAGGGCGACGATTCATACCCCGTCGTCGGCGGACTTCCCACCCTGGGATCCGGCTGCTGCATTGGCGCACCCGGCGGTAGACTCGTAAGCATTGCACCTTCCTGCTGCGGCTGTTGCTGAGGCGGCGCCGAGTACCATGGCGCCCCTTGCTGCTGCTGCTGCCGCTGCCCCGGCGGCAATTGAGCCTGATACCCCATCGCAGCGCCAGGGGCGCCATACGCCGGCGGCACTGGCCGACCGAGCTCCGGAATCTGCTGCCGGCGCATCGCCTCGTATTGCTCGTAGTTGCGGGCCACGGGAACAGCGCCGGAGGGCGGACCGTACATGGGGCCCTGAGACTGGCGCTGCTGCCGTCGCTGCTGCTGCTGATAGTACTGCTGCTGCGAGATGGCTTGGGCTTGCGGGGGGGCGGCTTTGGTGAGTTTGCGTGGTTTTTCGGCGGGGGTTTGCGAGGGGTCGGTGGAGGTGCGGGCGCTGGTGCTGGAGCGGCCGAAGATGGTGCCGAGGGTGGAGAAGCGCTGTTTTTTCTTCTTCTCGTTTTTGGCTGGGTCAGAAGCGGGGGCAATGGCGCTGGTGGAGGCGCGTTGGGGCTTCTTGAGCGTGTTCGCGCGGGGCGCTTCGGGGGCGCGGGCAGGGGGAGCGGTCGGGTTGCGCACGCTGTTCGGGTCGGTCTGCACGCCTTCGAGCCCGAAATCGTCGGCGATTGCCACACGCGCGGGAAAGGACGCGTCGTATGCGGGCACGGGGCCGGACTGGCGGCGGCGGAAGAAGCTCGAGCGACGGCTGTTCCATCCGCTGTCATCGTCGCTCGAGGGACTGGCCACTTTACTGTACATTGGCACGGGCGGCGTGCTGAACGGAGCCGAATCTGCAACGCTTCCCTGCTGCGCCTGTGGAGTGATAGACCGGAGCTGCGGCGTGCTCATACGGTGCGGTGTCGTTCCCCTGGAGCGCGGTTGCTCCGCGCAGGTGCTCAATCCCTCCTGCGAAGGCATGTTGAGGTTCTCCTGTCCGGGCAATACGTTCACCCAAGGCGTGAGAGGCGTGTATGACATGGGACGCGGCGACTCCACGTCTCTTTGGCGATACTCTCTGCCCATGAATCGATCGCCGGGCGGAAAGCGGTCGCCTCCACTTGCAGAAGGCACTTGTTCCGTCGATTGCGCATGGGCAGCGCTCGGAGGGAGCGTGGACACGTCCGGTTGCGGCATGTTGGGCGGTTGGGGTTGAGACCGATCCGTCACTGTAGTCGTGCTGTCGGTACCACCGCCGTGGTGCAAGCTCGACACGGAGGAGTAGCGCGATGAAGCAACGACAGAGGCGCCACGAGTTGGGCCGCGGGATGTATGGACCTGGCCGTTAGTGGAAACGTCGCTGCTCTTGTCCCATTCACCGTTGGGTGGTGGATCTCGCGTAGCGGCATCAGTCCGGGTAGGAGAGTTGTCTTCAGGAGGTTGTTCACTCTTTTCCAACCAAGTCCCTGCAGGGTCCACAGCATTGCCAGCACCGCCATCTCCCGTGGCCACAGCATCTGCAGTGCGTCCCGCGCCCGCGCCATCTGTCTCGGCAGCATCCACTCGAGCAGCGCTTGTACCCAGCTCGTCCCTACTCTTGCCAACGTGAGAACTGTCGTTCTTTTCACCCACATGCCCCACCTCCTCAATAACAACACCCGGTCCTTTTCCCAAACCCGTCACAGCCACCGACCCCGTCTCCCTCTCTTTTCCACTCCCCTCTCCAAAACCAAAACCGCCCGCACTCGCTGGCGCCGGACTAGGCAAGACACCCAGTCGATGGACGTCTTGCTCTCCGTCCCCCGCCTCACCTTGAGCGGTGTCCCGCTGTAACTGTCTGTCATCCCCACCGGTCGATATAGCAGGCAAACCGCCGTCCGCACCACCTGAATTCGTCGTGGACCCGTTATTGGCGCTGCCGACATCGCCGAAATACCCGCTCCGCCTCGCGCCGCCGCCAAACCAGCTCTTGGGCCGACTGCGGCTGCGTTTGGGGTTCTCGCTATGGGGCGCCTCGCCGTCGCCGGACAAGCCGCTGACGATGCGGTCGAGGCGGGACTTGCGGCGTTCCTTCTCAGGCAGCACGTCAATTTTTGGGATAGGTGGGACTGGCGGGACGTCCGTGGTGTCTGTCGCAGACGCTGGGGGGGTGGCGGGCGAGGCGAGAGCCGTGTGGGCGGGGGGCCCTGAAGCGGTGGCAGACGATTTGGCTGCAGGAGTGGACGCGGACGCTGTTTGGTTGCCCGTAGAGGAGATGGGCAAGGGGACGTAGAAGGCCTAGAAGAGCAGAACTTACATGAGCTTGTGTGGTCTGGAGGATTGGATGAGAGGCGATGAAGAGAGGTAGTTTGGAGGTGTGGGTGAACGGAATTGGAAAGTATTCTGTACAATTGCCGCAGCCGTGTGCCATGCCGTCGTCGTTCCAAGATGCTTCGTGGGCGGGGTCGAAAGGGAGGGGAGTGATAGGGGTTGCTGGTGTGCGCTGGGGGGTATCGCCGTCTGCATTCTGCATTCTTTTTCCTCCATCGTTGCGTGCTCGCTCATCTTGCCTTCAAGAAGGTGCAGTGGGAAACCACAGCCGCGCCTACGCAAGTGCAACAAGCGCAGAACTCCTCGAGGGCGAACCCACCCTTTCGAAACGACATTCGCGAAGCAGAAATGTCAAAAAAAGAAAAAAAAGCATCATACCTTCTCCCCGCCCTCCCCGCCACCCTCCCTCCGACTCCCAAACCGGCTTTTTCCCCTGGCAAATAGCCCCCTCGCACCCGCCTGCGCCTTTCCGCCCAATACCCCCGCCCCCTTCAGGATCTCCTTCCCGCCCTGCCGCACGCGCTCAATATCGACGCCCCCACCGCCATCGCCACCCTGCCCGCCCGAAGAACTCGGCACGCGCAGCCCGTCGCCGCTACTCCCGTTCGGTCCCACGCCGTGCGCACCACTCACGGTCCCGAGTCCCTTGCCCAGCTTCGTCGCCAGGCTCGGGGTGGACTTGTGCCCACCGGCGATTCCGCCGCCGATCGTTCCGCTCTTGACGATCATTGCGCCGCCCTGTGCGGTCCCGACGTCGGCATACTCCGGGTGTAACTCGCGCATGCCTCGGATCCAGTCCGTGAGCCCCGTGTCCATGGACGCGAACGTCTCACGCGTGTCGTCGTAGACTTGGATGCGCTGGGGCGTGGCTTTGAGGTTGAGGATTTCGCGGAAGGGGGGAATTTTCTTTTGTGGAGCTTTAGGAGTCGCTTGGGGTGGGGAGGCGAGGGGACGATGGGTGGCTGTTGTGGGGGGGCTGGTGCTGTTCTGCGGTTCGGAGGGGGGTGTGGTGTCGGCGGTGTTGGACGTGGCGGAGTTGCGCACAGCGGGGTGCGGCACGCTTGGTTCGGGTGGAGTCTTGTCGTCCGAGAAGGTTTCGGAGAGCGGACGCGTGTCGAGATGGAGGGGAAGAGTGTCCGAAGTATAGTAGCTGGGTAGACGGGGCTCAGAGTCCATATCGCTTGCAACAGGGCTGGGCGGCATCTCGCGTAGCTCGGGATTCTGCGAGGGTCGCGGTCCTGTGGTTCCAACGGGAAGACCGCCTGTGAGGGCTTGCTCAGCGACTCGCGGCGACTTGACGGCCTCGTCGTCGTCGGACGATGAAACTTCGGCCTCGCGGTTTATGATGTGCAGCTGTCGACTGCGTGGACGCTCGTATGGCATTTCAGGCGCGATATCCGGGCTGTGACTGCCGCTGCGGTCGCCGCGGGTAGGTTCGCGGACTTCAGGCGTAGGCCTACGTTCGCCGGCCGTGGACTGCTGGGCAGGGACAGTGTCTTGCTCCTGCTCCCAGCTGAAGCGGCGCTGTTGCTGCTGTGGTGGTTGTCCGCGGTTCTCCCAGCTGAAGCGCTGGTCGAGCATCATGCGCGGGAGCGGCTGGTCGGTCGCCGTAGGGGAGACGTGATGCGAGCGCTGGGCCTCGATCTCTGCGGCGGGGAGTGGTGCCTCACCGCGCGAGACTCGGTCGGCATTTGCAGGTGCATCAAGCGCGTCTTGCGTGCGCTCCGCATCCTCACTCTTCGCATCGTCGAGCGACTGCACGATTTCTTTGCGCAGGCGGTCGTTGTCTAGATCTTGGCCGACAGAAATCGGTGCCATCACGCTTCTTCGCTGTTCGCTGCTTTGAGACGGCTCGGCAGAGCTTTCGCGCGAGCGACCAGTACGCAGAGGTGCCACGGCGCCGGCGAAGTAGTTGCTCACAGGCCTCCCGTCGGGCCCTAGATTGCGATGGGTGTCCGCACCAAGATGAGGCGTCTCCTTGGTCGGCGGCGTGGGAGGGACATCGCTTGCCTCGCTGGCGATTTCTGTCGCCGTCGAGCCGTCTGTGTCGCCTCTGCTGAGTTCTGGGCGTGCTGGCGCTTGTAAATACCCCAGCTCGCCAGTCTTGGGCTTCTCGCGCGTCTCAGGTTGGTCGACTGCTGGTGCAGGCTCAGCAGAAGCAAAGTCCCGCGTTTGGTGTCCAATACCCTGGTTCGACACTAAATCTTTGCCCAGAGCGTCTCCCGCGTCCTTGGCGTTGGAAAAAGGGTTGGCTACGGCGCCGGCCGACCTCCTCTCTTCGGCGGAAGTGTGCTTGGTCGGTGTAAAGTCGACATCGTCGTCCTCGTCGTTTGTAGGTCCGCGTGCTGTCCTGTCATCTTGCGAGAAGGCACTCGGTCCGGGACTCTCGGCCTCAGGTCCAGGCGTCGCGCTAGGCGTGGCGGCAAAACTCCAGCCACCAGGCAGGTGGGGACGAAAACTCGGCTCATGCTGTGGCCCCATGGGTCGTGCTTTCAGCGTATCCATACCATCATCATTGCCATCCCTCTCACGATCAACGTCTCCTCCCTCTCTAACATCTTCCACCGCCAGCCCAGAGCCACCAGTCCCTTTCCGTTTCAGTGCCAAGCTCTCCTGACTGCCGTGAAAGTTCGACCACGAGCTCTTGCTACTAGTAACGCTCGCCTGGCTATTCCGCCGGCTGGTCTCGTCGATGGCCTGATACTTTCCCGCCATTTCCGCGACACGCCCCTTTGCTGGGCTGTTCCTCCCTGATGCGGTGGCTGACGGTGGTGACATGACGCGTTCTATGGGTGAATCGGGTGCACTACCGGCCGGGGTACCGTGCGTCTTCAGAAAGAGCGCCTGGTTCTGCCTCTCGGTCTCGGCGGCGGAGAGAGAAAATCCCGGCTGGTCGGGCGAAGAGTTGATGTTGGCCGCGATGTCAGCTTCTCTGAGGCTGTAATCGGTACCTGCCCGGGGCCGCCCCGTTCGAGACATGCCATGATGGTTGTGCGATTGCTGGTCAGCGCTCGTGCCAGGTGGAGGCGTTGGATCACTGAGCCCGCTCCCAGATGTTTCAATCGGCGCGAGAGCAGGGCGCATTTCGGCGCCTTGATCGGGAACGTCAGGGGCCTCCCCGACTGTCCCAGTTTCCGCTGACATGGCCGAGCTGACCCGGCGAGAGTCCGTATTGGCGACGAAAGGCGTGCGTGCCGGTGAGTTGCCCGGACTTGGAGGGTCGAGTGATCGTCTATAGCCGGGAGTGACGGTTCCTGCTCCCGTCTCTGCCGAAGTCTGTCGTTGATGGCTGGGGCTGGGCTTCCTCATGATCGTATTCATGTCCGAAGATGAGCGTCTGCTTTGCGCTGGCTCCTCCGCAATGGTCGGAACGTTCGGATCTCTCTCCTTATTAAAAGACGGCATACTGGTCATGATAGGACTGATGCCAGCGGTAGAGGTAGTGTCGCTCCTGCTTACATCCGTGCTCGCCCCAGTGGATTGCGAATTCTCCCGCGAGACGCTGCCATCGTCTCGGTCAAACGCCTGATTGACCATACTTCTGTATCCCGAAGATGGTTGATGTGCAAGTCCTTGCCCGCCTTCATTCTGCGGAGGTACCACCGGCTGAGGACCACGCAAGACATCTTGGCTAGCCCTGGGGCTCCCGGCCGGCAAGAAGTCGCTGCCGAACCCCGAGAATCCCCTGATAGAGGGCAGCTTTGGGCTGGTATCATCCGCCTTCGGTTTTCCCCTTGGCTCTCCGAAGTCACCAGGACTCTGGATATTCGAGAGCGGCACGTACGACGGCTCGTTCTGGAGATCTCTCACAGGGGTCTCATCTGGGCCGGTAGTTGTTTCTTCCACGCTCGACAGATGCCGAGCCTGGCGCGAGGGCGAGTCATTCTCGCGCTGAAGCGAATCCATGCTCGGACGGCTTCCCTCTGTACTCTGGCGTTCCTTCTCTTTCTCCTGCTCCACGCGCTTGTAGATGTCGCTTGGGCGGGTAAAAGGGGGCGTAGGCAGCTCTTTTTCCTTGCTCGTGGCGGGAAGGGCGGGCACAGGTTCGGCGCTGGGCGGCGCACCCCCATTGCCAATGCTGCTCTTGCGGGGCGGGAACGCGCCACCTGCACTGGCTGGCGTTTGGCGAGGCGGAGAGGGCGAGAAGCGCGTGCTCAAGGGCGCGGGGACATGTTCGGGGCTGGTGAAGTCGCGCGGTCGGCCGCTGCGCTGATCCGGGTCGTTGCTCGGGCGCCTGACGGCACCGCTGCCGGGTCCTCGCTCACCGTACAGGACCGGACCTGCGGAGAACTGGCGCTTCTCATCGCCGGCATCGAAGCTATTCTGACGCGGTCGGTGTTGTTGCTGCGCGCTGGGCACTGCCGGCATGGGTGGGGGCTCGTCCTGTTCGGGCGCTCCGTATTCATCGTAGGGGTCGTAACCACCCCACTCGTCTCCATCGTAGTTGTACGTCTTCGCCTGCTGCCATTTCTGGGTGCGATTGCGTCCGGGCACCGTCTTGAAGGAGATGGGCGAGTTGGTGTTGGGGGGCGGTTGGCGCGACATGGTCGAGGTCGGTTGTAGGTATCAACGAGTCGGTCGTGTTCTCATGGACCGTTATGTTGCGGCCATGTCGCAGCTGGAAAGTGACGCAGACGGGTGAATTGGTGCGACTGGACGAGGCGCAGGTGGCCACAAAGCAGGATCGAGGTCGGACGGAGCTTTGGGGGGCGGAGGGGGGGGGGGGGGAAAAAAGCTGTACGAGCGCAAAGGACGGCCGCAGGGCGGTAAGCGCGGAGGCGGGAGGGGAGGGAGAGGCCGGGGGTGGTAATAAGACAATGATATTACAAGAAGAGAGTGTAATGCGTGAGGGCGGTGGGAGTGGTGGTGGTATTTGGTGGCAGGCAACAGGAAATGGGACGCGAGGAGGTCGAGAGGTTCAGTTGGCTGGTGAGGCGGTGCCCAGCGTCGTCAGAGGGGCGACGGCAACAGGTCCATCATGCGCGCGCGCGCGCGCTTGTCAATAGACCCTTCGGATGTTACGCTTTAGGGAGCACCTCGTATGAAACAATTCGAGCATTACCTACAGCACATCAAATGGCTTCAACACCGCTTCAGCTGGCTGATATTACTAGAGTCGCCCGCCGTCTCCTACGAATCAACTACCTACCTTTCTTCTCAGGCTACGGAGCCGCCCATCAATCTTCCGAATCGTCCCAGCCTAGTTTACGACTAATGCACCGATAAACATGTCAACATGGGTACAGGAATCATCCCTAGCACCCCAAAGTATCCAGGCGCGATCATCATCCACCTCTTTGGTCCTGGAGGAATGCTGTTTGGGTAAGTTCTAGGGGGCAGTCCTCGGCCAATACAGGCATACCTTATCTGGATAGTCGCGTTTTGTGGTTTGTCGCCGACTCCGCCTTGGCATTGCGTACGTCGGCAATGCGCCCGCTGGACTGCGACACTGCGACGCTTAGGTTCTTGACACTGACACGTGAATCGTTCGTCCGCATCCCATTCGACTTCTCCTCCTCCACCTCCACCACCCTTCATTCTCCCGACGAGCCTGCCACATTTCGCCCACGTTTGACGCCTTCGACTGCGCGACAATAACAGACGACATCGCAGATCCTCCCCATCCCAATCTCCCGCGGCGCGCATCCCTTAAAACCGCGGCCCCAACCATCCACCCTTCTGGCCCGTCCGGACCTCAACCCCAACCTCGGCCGCGAACCGCCTTCTCCTCTGACCGGTACGACCACGATAACAACGCCCTCCATCCTACCACCCCACGGTCCTCCACGTCCGCCGCCTACATGCTCGCCGCCATGCCCCCAACCACCACCACCACCACCATTCAAGACCGCACCCCCGAGTTTCGCTCCATTCTCACGCAAGCGCAAAAAGCCCTCGCCCGCCAACGCAAAGGGCCGCAACAACAGTCCCTCCTCCCACAGCAACAACAAAATGGCTCCGCCACCCCCCCGACCCGCCAACAGCGCACCGAGTTCGCCCGCAACGCCGCCACCATCGGCCGCGGCATCAGCGCCACCGTCGGCAAGCTGCAACGCCTGGGCGAGCTGGCCAAGCGCAAGACTCTGTTCGACGATCGTCCGGTCGAGATCGCCGAGCTCACGTACGTGATCAAACAAGATTTGGCGGGCCTCAATCAGCAGATCGGGCGGCTGCAGCAGCTCTCGCGCGGCCAGAACAACACATCCTCGAAACCCGGCCAGGGGCAGGAGGAGGAACACAACAAGAACGTCGTGGTGCTGCTGCAGGGCAAATTGGCCGATGTCGGCGTCAATTTCAAGGAAGTGCTCGAGGTCCGCACCAAGAACATTCAGGCCTCGCGCTCGCGACAGGACAATTTCGTCTCGTCCGTCTCGCAGCAACAACCGGCCCAACCCCAGCAAAACCAACCCTCCCATCTCGCCGCACCAAGTGCAGCGGCATCTCGGTCCGACTCCCCCCTCTACGCCCCGCCCTCCCGCGCCCGCAGCCCCGCCGGGCAAAAAACACCCCATGCCCAACAACAAGACGTGCTCTCGCTCGACCCCGCGGGCCCCGGCGACGGCAGCACGGGCGGCGGCAATGCGCTCTACGGCTCCAACGCGCAACAGCAGATGCAGCTCATGGAGGAGGGCGGCGGTAGCAACACGTACGTGCAGCAACGCGGAGAGGCAATCGAGGCGATCGAGCGGACCATCAACGAGCTGGGCGGCATCTTTGGGCAGCTGAGCCAGATGGTGTCGGAGCAGGCGGAGCAAATCCAGCGCATCGATGCAAATACCGAAGACGTGGTAGACAATGTTGAGGTGAGTTCATCGTGCTGAATTGGGAGCGACGCCGTGATGGGGCATTCCGTGCTGACTTTGATTCATACAGGGCGCGCAAAGGGAACTCATGAAGTACTGGTCGCGCGTGCAGGGCAACCGCTGGCTGGTCGCCAAAATGTTTGGCGTGCTGATGATCTTCTTCTTGCTGTGGGTGCTGGTTGCGGGCTGAAAGCCTGTAAGCTTGGAAGCCTCAGCCCCCGTACTTCAACCACCCGGACTCGAATCCAACCCGCCCCCGCGCCGTCGCTGTTCCTTGCCAGCGACTCTTCGTTCGCTTCTTGTAACACATTTGTCTTCCGACCTCCCTACCCGCTCATGCCGGAGTCGAGACCTGTGGTGTCTCTGACGAAGGGTTTGATGGGTGGACTTGAGACGCGCACGGGCTGGGAGCTGGACGCGGATACGAAGGACCAAGATTCGCGAGAGTCGGCTTGGAGTTGGCGTGGTTTTCTTTTTTGTTTTGGATACCATGTTTTAATGACCGCGCTGGCCGCTACTAGAGACAAGGGAGCGTGCGATGGGTATGGCCGCCGAACCCACGAATAAAACGTCGCAGAGAGAGACGGGTTCTGGTGCAGGCGGCATATTGAGTTGAGCGTTCGAGGACGATTTGGGATAGAAGGGATCTAAGACTAGTATTCTACACTCGCTCGCGGCTGTCCACGCGGCCGCGAGGCGGGAGAAAAGATACAACTCTAATAGCTCGCCTTTTCTCACAAGGTTTCCCCCTGTACTGTACAATTCGCCGCCCACTTCTCTTATCATAAACACACTCCCGTCACGACGCCGAAGCTCTCCAAGGTCCGTCAACCTCACACCCCACTGCTCTCCCCCAGTCCTCTCAACACCCCCTCATACACGCCAAACATGATCGCTGCGCTCGGCACCACGCGCAGCATATGCGGCACCAGCCCACCGTACAAACTCCCCCACCCCTCCTCTCGCAGCACCGTGACGAAACAACTCCACAGCCCCCGATACTTGACCGCACCCGTAGCGTCAACCGGCGCTTGCCGCAGCCGCGTCCTTACGACCTCATGCGGGTACGTGATCAGCGCCGCGACGAACTTCGCACCGCCCGCCGCTGTCAACTTGCCTGTCCAGTCGACGACGGTATCCCAAGCCGTGGGTGTGCGGGCGGAGAGAGCCAGATTGCGCGCGCGCCGCTCCAGCGCACTCTTCGCCCGCTCGTACAGCACCCACTGCAGCGTCGACTCGCTGACGCCCAGGTAGCTGGCGCTGAGGCCGCGGTACAGGCCACGGATACCTTCAGCGCGCACCGTCTGCCGAATGCAATCGAGCGTATTCTTGTATCGGCGCCCGCCGCCCTCGCCCGACGCGTGCTGCTTGTCCAGCTGCAGGCGCGTCTTGACCAGCCAGATAGGGTTGGTGGCCGTGCCGGTCAGCACACCGGCCGTAGCCGCCGCGAGCAGGTGCACATAGCTGTTGTCCTTGCCGTGGAAGAAGGTGTGGCTGTAGAAGCGCTTGCCGTTGCCGTACGCGGCGAAGTTGATGGCGCGCGCGGGCACGACGCCGACGAGGTTCGGACCGAGTCCTTTGAAGAGCGCGCGCCAGCCTTCGTGCGCGGGGATCTGGGCGAGGATCTGGCCCGTCTCGCGGATGTGGAGGAGAGCGGCGCGGGCGAGGGGGAGGGAGTGCGGGGGCGGGATGCCTTTCGCGGTGCGTGAGGCGGCAAGGACGTCTTGGTAAAAGGTCGATTGGAGGCGGGTTTTGAGGACGTCGAGGGGGGAGGTCAGAGTTGCGGACGTCATGCCGCCGAGACCGCCCGCGACGAGGTGTGCCCATGGACGGCGCTCTTTAATGTCCGTTCTTGATGTGCTTGGGGCCGCTGCGGAGGGCGGAGGGGTCATCGCCGCATCGTGGGTGAAGGGGGGTTCTGAGGCGCCGGTTTCGCGGCTGGAGGGGAGCGGCGAGGCGACGGCGGCGGTGCTCTGCTGAAGGCCCGCGCGTGTGGCTTCGGATGCGACCATTCAATATGGTGTTGCTGGGGGTTTTTTTGGGAGGCGGAGGTGGGGTGCGAGGACGTCGAGGACGGTACTGGCGGAGCGCGATGGACAGCGAGGCAGTAAGAGGCGGCGTTTAATGGGTATGGAACATTCGCAAGCGGTATGAGGCTGGAATTGGAGATGCGAGAGCTGTTGGTAGCGGCGAGAGAAGCGCAACGCGTGGGGGAGAGGCCATCATCATTATTTAGAGAGGAGCAGTCAAGACGATTCTCCGCAGCCAATCAGGGCGCGCGATCTTTATTCGGGCGGCGGCGAACTCGGGGGTGAGTCCCAAGCGTCACCACTCCACCTAAACTCCTACACTACTGCTTCGAAACTACATCCTCTAACTCTCTCTTCACCTTCTTCGCAACACATCGGCCTGCCATGTTCGCCACCCGCCCTCTCCGCGCCGCCAGCGGCTACCCGGGATTCTTGCGCCGCTCCATGGACGAGTTCAAGCGCCAAGCCAATATCGCCATCCGCATGGAAGGCTTGCACCGCCCGACGAAGCCCTACCCCCTGATCCAGTTTCAAGAAAGTGGCAGCATCGACCGCTGCAAGATCATGAGCGACCGTGATATGGGGGGTTTCAGTCAGGCTGAATTGACGTTCCAAGACGGGCGAGCGCACGCCGCGGACGCGACATACAGCGGACTTATCGGGAACGAGGAGAGGTCAGGGGCGCAGGAAAAGGGCTCGCAAGAAAGCAGCGGCAGCGATGCAGTCAACGTCGCCGAGCCCGCGCACGCGCTGTTCAAAGGGAAGATCTCGACGGAGCTCCCGCCAAACAAGCCAGAGGTGCAGAGGAGCGGATACGCTGCGTGGCGGACCCGCGACAGGGGATTGAGTCTGTTTGGCCGCCTGCTGTGGGACATCGACCCCTTTTCCTACCTTGCGCTGCGGATCAAGAGCGACGGGCGGAAATACTTTGTGAACATTCAGACGGAGTCTATCGTGCCGACGGATCTGCACCAGCATTTGCTGCCGACGTACACGCCCGGGGAGTGGGAGACGGTCATCATTCCCTTTTCGGCGTTCGTGCGGACAAACTACGGGATGGTAGTTGAGCCGCAAAAAGAGATGTTGAGGCAAAAGGTGAAGAGTGTGGGAATCGGGTTGATCGACCGGGTGCCAGGGCCGTTTGAGCTGAGGATAGCGGATGTGTATGCCACAAACCAGGCACCGCTGAGGAAGATGCAGAGCGAGGACAGTGGATTTGAGATGGGATCGCAGGGATCGGGCATGTTTGATGAGGCTACGCCGAGGAGGAAAAAGGGTGAGCCGGAGAGGATCTTGATATGAGCCTTGGCTCTAATGCGGAAGACTCACGTTTGCACCCATGTTGGGCGTCTTGGGCCGCCAGGACACTTCCTCCCCGATTCCCGACATTGCTATCATCGCGTGGAGCCCATCTTCAGCCGTCGCACTTTGGCCTCAGCAGGCAACAGGAGCAGCGACAAGGCGAAGACACCCAATGGCCTGACAAGGCTCCCGGCATTAATCAATACTTTGGCCAAGCGCCAGCCTCACGCCCCATCTGGCCTTCACCGGACACTGAGCACTCGGCCCGAACCCATTCGGCGTGTTCGCGCCTGCTCGACCCTCAGCTATGGGCCCTGCGCCCTGATCTCCGCTCTGCTGCATCGTCTGCTGCGGCTCGAACACAAACTGCCTGGCCTGAAGTCTTCCGCTTCTTTCGTCCAACCGGGAAGTTGCTCATTCGCTCTTCGCAGCCTTCCACCGGTAGCCTCTCAAGCGAGCTGCCAAGCGCATGCTGTGCCTCGAGTGTGCGAAACTGCAGCCGGCACGGGTGTCCGTGCCCGGGTGCGTACAGATGACCCCCATGCATCGCGGCCTGGATCAGCGCCACGCGCAGGCTGGATCTACTGGAGTCAAAGAGTGCTGTAGAGATGCTAGTTACTCCAATTTGGCTTTTGGTATGGGCTCTCGAGTATAGCAACCCCGCGAATACCAATGCGACGTCCACTTTATTCCATTCTCATCTGTTTCGCCTCCGCCAAATCGCACGTGCGCCTCGAGAGCCTTGCATCCGCCCATTCGCCAACATAAGCGACCCCGCCTGCCAGGTACCTGTACCCACCCGCATGTTGCGCCCTGCCGCATGCAAACCCCACAACTTGGCTTCTGCACCCCGCACACTGCCATCGCGCGCTGTCAACCGCAATGGGTGCGTGCAGCGCAATAGGAGAGGAAAACGAGACAGCCAGAGACCTCTCGAGTAGGAGAGCAGTACGGTTTGCACACAAGCCCCTCCCAAGAAAATCAACGCCTCCTAATCCATATCTCACATCGACCCAAGCGAAAGTTCTGAACCCACAAGCTGCACCCATCGCCTCACCGCGCCCTCTCCATTGGCTTTTTCGACGAGCAAGCCCTTTAGGATTTCCCTCGCATCCCAGCCGCCGCTTCTGCGACCCCATCCCGCTGCGCTGGCGCCCGTTCGACGATCTACCAAAAAGCTCCTTGCGAGATGCGGGCGTGCAGCAGGAGAGAAGCGATGCGGCATCCTTGCTCGCGATGCCACTGCTGTGTCTGGTGTGGCGACTGGGGGTCGGGTTGGGTCAGATCATCTTTGCAGGTCGTGACGGCAGCCAACAAGGAATGGTGTTGGATTGCGGACGCTCGGGAGCGACGCGAGGTCGCGGGATGCTTAGCTGCTGCTCGCTCTGCTGTTTTACTGCGTATCCGTGAGGAAACGGGTTTTCACAAGTCTGAACTACGCTATGCTACCCTTGGAAGGTTCGAACAGCCAACGCGGAGGACCTAGTCGGCGAGCCCACAGCGTCTCATCCAAAACGTCGCTCGAGCGTTCAGAAATACCACCGCCTACACGTCAGCACCTCGTATCGACGCTACCGCCTAGAAGGCCGTCTGGAGAATACTGCGCAGCGGGCCCGGATCGGCGGGTTAAAGGCCGCCAGTTCTAGGGTAAGATTGGATCTGACGTGTGGGGATAGCGGGGCGGAGGGCTGTTGTGACTGCATGTCCTCTTGTCGCTACAAGCTGCCTTGTATATGGCCGTGCTCGCGGTGTCGCTCTTGGTTTGGCCGGGTCGCCACGTTTCTTTGTCGCCAGGTACTCCTGTGGCTTCAGTGAGCTTGAATGCCTCGCTGCTTTGTCGCCTTGTATCGAGGCGAGGAGCCGTTTCGCTGGGACCACGTCGTCGTGTCGCTGAAGGGCTTTCCAAATAGAACGGCGTGGCTTGCAGGTCTTCCACGTTAGGACGGCCCCCAGCCAACGTGACCGACCGTGCACGATGCCAAAGACTTGATCATTGCGAATCAAGATGTCCAAGAAGATTCAACGTTCTTCCAGGCCACGACGAAGCTGGCAGACGAGGAAGGACTCTCAAAGTTTATCGCCACCTCCAATGTACGGTGATATCCCCCAGAACCTGGCAGACAAGGAAGGACTCTCAAGACTTACAACCGCCTCCAACGTAAGGTGGTACCCACAGCAAGGATCTGCTAGGGAGTTGGCAAATAGAAGCACACATCACTAGCTAAGTACCGCAGCTTTGGTGGGGACTTGCCTATATACGAGCTGACGTGCATTGTACTCGGCGCTTCCAGCTGCCTTGGCCGAGCTCGTCCTTTTCTGCCTCCGCTTCTGGCCGATCAGCAAAACGATTGCCGGCATCAGGCAGACATTTGCAAGACTTTGCCTCCGCAGAGCACATTGCCGATGACATTAGCTGGCAACTGAACACACCAGCAACGATACACGATTGGTGACAGCGCTAGGAGTCAACATCACTGCGCTTTCTCTCAGAGCAACGATCGCCATACACCCTGGTCAGATTGCTGCAATCCATTTCCCCCCGTACATACAATATTGAGTCTTTACAGCGCTCACTGCATTGCCACCTGTTGGAAAATTTCTTGCGGGGCCAGCTCTGGATGGCTTGCATATCTATTTGCAAATCCACCACAAATTGACAATACTGCTCCATCTTGGTCGAGCAAAAGCTACACTACCGCCTTCACGCGATGCTGACAAGCGGCGGAGTACTTTATGCTGTGAGCCGCTGCATGGAGCGCAGGGAACGCCCCGGCAACGCTGTGAGCCTGAGTCCGCCGCCACGGTCCTTCGCAATAGGTGCCACGGGGCTATGACACTTGATGGTGAAATATCGCTCAGGTATCTTTAGGCGAAGCGGCCCAGGGGCTTGGGACCGTTATTGCCCATCGATCTCACTCACGCCATTCACAGTGCTATTCTGATTCCCGATCAGATACTGGAATGTGGCTCGTCGTAAAAAGCTCATTTTCAGGATACAAGGACAGCAAAAACATGCCCAACAGACCGACCGATCAAAAACGCTCCCGCACATTCGAGGGCTATAGTGATTCCCGCTGCATCGACGCTTTTCGCAGGTCAAGCAACTTGGGCCAAGCCGAAGCAATGGCATAATTCACCCGTCCCTTCCACAGACGTCAAGAGTCCAGACACCATCCGGGCCCGCCTAGGACAGCCTTCCCGCATATAACTTCCTGCAGGGTATCCAATATTCCTTCCAGCGAGTACTCGAAGATTGTATCTGGACCTCACTTGCCCCCGTCGTGACCTCTAGATCTCACCAGGATCTCTGCGCGAGCGCCTCACTGCACGCCGCAATGTCCGCCACCAAAGTCCACATTGAATGCTATTCAACAGTGCCCTCCCTCCGCCTGACCGGCCAAGTGGAGGCAAACCCCTTTTGGCGCTGCTGAGGTCTGATCATGGTCTGGGCTGGGTGAGATGGACGCAGATCAGCCTTGTAATAGACATCGATGCGCAACGAAGCTCAATGAGATCCACAGTGGCTGCTGTGCAGTTGCGGATCTCAGGTGACTTGCGAGAACCTTCAACCTCAATACGGACGGTTCAGCCTGCGGTGATATGCGATGCTGGCATGGGCAGGCGTTCGTTGGCACGGACGCTGTTGTGAAAGAGGACACATAAGAAGCATGCTGGGCTCTCCCATTTCTCTGCTCGAATAGCAGCAGCCAGCAACTTCGCTTTCTTGACAGCCTCTCCCTCATCAGCACTCGCTTTTACTCTCGCTCGAATAACATCTCTCTCCTCAACCTCTTCCCCTCCTCGGGTTTGAAACCACCATGAAGTTCGCCGCAACCGTCCTGGCGCTCCTCGCCGCCACTGCCGTCGCTCTGCCCGGTTGGGACGACAATAAGGACGGCAAGAAGGGCTATGTGACCTCCAAGCCGTTCGAGTACCCCACTTGCAGCTGTAAGCCAGCAAATTTTCACGCTCCATCATGACTCTGCCAGTTGAACTAATCGTTCCCACTCACAGACGCGAAGAAGACGCACACGAAAACGGGCTACAAAGACGTGCACGTCACCAAGACGTACGTCGACTACAAGCACGAGACCAAGACGACTGAGGTATGTTGAAGCTCATTTCGCTGTTCCATCGCCCGCATCTCTGATAACGCGATCCGCAGGTCCCCAAGCATATCACCACGTACAAGTACGTGACCAAGACCGTCACCAAGACGAAGTACAAGGGTATGCAGCCTTCTCTTCGATGACCGTCCATTGAGCCCTTCTAACACTTTTCTTTTTCAGACGAGGTCAAGACCAAGAAGGAGAAGGTCAGGACACACACCAAGGTCTGCAAAGATGTACCGACGTACACGTGGACGCACAAGGTCGTAAGTCTCTCCCGGAGGAGCGATCACATCGATACACGCGAGGCTGTTTCTCACCACTTATCCTGTAGTACACGACCCACGTCCCGTACGAGTACCCCAAGGAGTACAAAGACAAGAGCGAGTACGTCACCGAGACGAAGGTACGGCAATCTTCAAGCACGCGCTTCAACATAAGCTAACGCGCCACAGGTTCACTCCACTTACAGGACCAAGGTGCCGTACACCAAGACCAAGGTGGAGGAGGAGAAGAAGCCAGTAAGCACACCCCTTGCATCCGAAATATTTTGTCACAGCAGGACTAACCCGCATCTTTACAGTACACCACCGAGTACGTCAAGAAGGAGAAGGAGTGCAAGACCGTCACTGGCTGGAAGACCTACACGGCCTACAAGCCCCACGAGCCCAGGCCCCACCAGCCGAAGCCCGGCTACGGTCACGGTAGCAAGGACAAGGACGACGGCAAGGACGACCACCCCAAAGGCTACGGCGACGACTAGATGGCTCGTCTCCATCGCTGAAATCGCGCTTACGATTATTGGGCGGAGACTTTTCGTCGTGCTGTATGTGGCGATGACAGGTGTGAATGGTTTGGCTGCCCTGCTGTGGGAGCTTCTAACCGCTCCTTTGATGATCATGATATGTATGAGGAACGATGACGAAGGGGATGAGTTGGAGACGTGGGTGCATTTCGATAATGTATGCAACATTCAACCAAATGAGTTTGATGTGCCTCTTTCTTTCTTCGTGTTTTGTGACCACCGCGGGGAAGGTTCATGCGACCTACCAAAAGGTATGCACTCTGTTCACATTTGATTAGATTGTCACGCAACAGATAGACGACGTGCCTCCCCATGTATTGAAGCAGCGTTGGATTAAAGCGGGAGCCCTAGCACTACGCCGAGTCGGGAGATTTGGACAGGCGTCTGGCCTATCACAAGACAGTGTAGGCGAAGTAACCGACGGTGCCGGTCTCCGATACGTCCTATCTATCTTCATCTCTAGTAGTCTTTTCCCTACAACATGTTTCTTTGCGCTCCCCCTTCGCGCTTAAATCACCTTGACCCAATCTTGCATCTTCAAAGCTAGGAAAATATACCGCACGATCGGTTCCGTGCGCTACTCGAGTAACAAATTTAGCCGACGACTACCTCTAGCGCGGATCTTACATCTTTCTCGTCAAAGGATATGGTCTACAACATCGACAAACCAGGGTCTCTGCGCAAAAAAACATCAGCGACCTGCCCGAATGCTCGAAATCTATACCCTCTCACGAAATCGTCGAATGTTATCTCCGACAAAGGGCTGATTCGTTCAAATCTGACCGACTCCCTCCGGATCACCTAAGCTGAATTAAGTCTCTCCGCCCTTAGGTAGCGATGATCTTGTTGGAATAGCGGATGTTGGAAAAGGGAGAGGAACTAGATGAGCTCGAGTTTAGGCCGAGAACACAAGGCTCCGTCCGTGGAGCGGCCGGGAATCCGGTCGAGAAAACTCAACCCTTGATATATCAATATGGCACCACGTCGCTTACATACCACCATAGGTTGTTGAATAATAGACCATCCCGTCCGCTCTGGTGAACTCAAGCAACAAACCGGGCGACTAGTAGTGAAAGTGGGTGACCATTCTCGAATCCCGCCTGTGGTATGTTTTTGTCTTTTTGCCCTGCAGCATGGTAAGTGATCGTTCTCGGCTCGCGAACACCCGCTGTTGATTTTTTTTTAAATGTTTAAGCAGCAAGCAGTCCTTAAGCAGTCCTTAAGCAGTCCTTGAGCAGTCCTTGAGGAGGCCGTGACAGCAAGATGTATGCTCCAGGGATCGGGGGAAAATCTGGACAACGTGAAGCTTCTTCAGTCAGGTGCGGTGTTTCCACCATAAAGGAATGTGGACGCGCAGACAGCCTGATGGGCTCTTTTCGGGTTCATCTGTCCGTACCGTCGTAACGCTTGTTATCCTCCCTTGAACCTTGCCCGCTCGGTCGAGCACGGTTAGCCGGCTACATGTGCTTGGCAGCGCGTGGTCTTTTTGTCTGATCGGAGAGCGCTGTTCATCGCAGATAGACGAGCACAGTGCTCTAACGACGGTGTGTGAATGTGTGGAATCTTATTGCAAAAATAACACGATAAATGTTTGAGATGATGTTCTCGGCTCAAGTGGCGACGCGCGATTCGATGTTGCCTCAGGCATGAAGAGTATCTCGAAAAATCCGAAGCACCCTCTGGGCTCTGGCATATACTCCTCCCTGCGCATCTTAACTGCACAAATCAAAATAATGGCAAGCCACCAGTCCAAAGTAAGTCTTCGAATGTGCAAGTCTCATTCCAGAGCGACTCACATTAACCTCGTCCCCAGAAGCGCAAGACCAACGCCGAAAGCGCGCACGAAGTCATGCCTTCGACGCCAGACACATCCAAACCCACGGCCGTCTACAAACCCGGCAAAGGTCGTAAACACACCCTCACCATCGCCCTCCCTGGCAGCATCGTCGCCAACGCGCAAACCCACGATGCCAAAACCGCTCTAGCTGGCGCCCTCGCGCGCGCCGCCAGCGTCTTCACCGTCGACGAAATCGTCATCTTCTCCGACCAGCCGGCGCACTCATCGACCAACCCGGAGAATCCTCGCGCGGAGGCTAATGGCTACACGGCTTTCAGCGACCCGGACCACTTCCTGTTTCATGTGCTGTCATATCTGGAGACGCCGCCGCATCTGCGGAAGCGTTTGTTCCCGATGCACCCAGATCTGCGCACTGCGGGTGCACTACCGAGTCTGGATCTGCCGTCTCATCAGCGGGATGGGGAGGGTGGATGGAGAGAAGGCGTAGCCATTGGGAAAGCTCCAGGGGGCGGGACAGAGGTAGAGGTCGGGTTACCGCACCGGGTGGCGCTGTACGAGGAACTGGAGGAAGGCGTCCGGGTTACCGTGAAGGTGTCGGGCCAGGATGGGGATTACTTGACCGGTCAGGCTGTGGGTCCTGGGGCGCCGAGAGAGGAGGGTGGATTTTATTGGGGGTATCAGGTCAGGAGGGCAGGAAGTCTGAGCGCCGTGTTTACGGAGGCGCCGTGGGACGGCGGGTACGATGTCAGCGTCGGCACCAGCGAGCGGGGCGTGTCCGTCAACGAGCTGCTGGAGAAGGGGGCAAGTGCTCGAGTCGCTGAGGACTGGCGGCACTTGATCGTGGTCTTTGGCGGTGTGGCGGGGCTGGAAGTTGCCCTTGCGAATGATTATGAGCTGCAAGGGGCAGGTGTCACGCAGGCAAGTGAAGTGTTCGATCGGTGGGTCAATCTGGTGCCGAACCAGGGAAGTCGGACGATCAGGACGGAGGAGGCTGTGTGGTGTGGATTGATGGGGTTGAGGCCTTTGGTGGAGACGAGAAACGCTGCTTGAAGAGGTTGCTGTGAGTCGCTTACTCCTCCTTTTCATTCACGGCGGGAGGCAATGTGAACTTCGCTGCCTCCACACAGCTGTGTTTCAACGTCGAGTGCCTCGATGGTCCTTTTGAATCGCTTCCGAGGTCCAAACTGTGAAGAAGCTGTTACGAATAGAACCGTTGAAAGCGTGGATGTGGGTCATTGGTGTAAACCAGCTACCGAGGACGTCCGCGGGTGCTGTCGTCTGCAAGTGCTAGGGTCGGCGTGGCCAGCGGTGTGATTACCATCACTTTTCATCTTTCTGGATGGTGAAAGTCACAGACGAAGCCGGCAAGGGCAGGGGCTGAGCGGACACCAACGTAGATGCTGTGCCGGACAACTCACGGAAGCTTTGTCCTACACAGGACTTTTATCTGTTGATGAGCAAATCGTCATCAAGTCATCTAAGCTCTAGTCATCCTGGCTATGCAAGTCCCTCTTGTACCTCTCCTTCGCCCTCTGCGCCGACTCCGAGTAATTCACATGCGGCCGCGGGTACCCCAACTTCTCAAATTCGGCCTTGGACAGCCGCGCAGCCGGTGCAAACACCGCCTTCCCCTTCACGTCCTTGAGCTCCGGCACCCATTTCCTAATGTAATCGCCATCCGGATCGCATTTCTCCG
Organism: Aeminium ludgeri; assembly: GCA_004216415.1. NCBI lineage: Eukaryota > Fungi > Ascomycota > Dothideomycetes > Mycosphaerellales > Aeminiaceae > Aeminium > Aeminium ludgeri. The sequence continues at coordinate 86,437 of SGQK01000092.1, forward strand.
CCTGATTGACAGGATTGAAGATCGTATAGCTGGGCTCCCAACCGTTGGTGTTGTTGGCCAAGTCCCAGTCGACCAAGTGCTCAGCAAAGTACCGCTCGCCCTTACGATAGTCGATCAGCAGGTTCGCGCGCAAGTACGACGACACGTTCATCCGCAGTCGATTGTGCAAGTACGCCTCCGCGTTAAGTTGTCGCATGCCGGCATCGACAAACGGCTCGCCCGTGGTCCCTTTGTACCACTTCTCTTCGCCCTCGGGGTCGTCCTCCCAGTGCACATAATCAAATTTGACGTTGTTAGGAAGATTCATGCTGGTGTGCGGGGTGTTGATGAGCGTGTGACGATAGAACTCGCGGAAGACGAGCTCGCGGACCCAGGACGAGGGCCCTGGAGAGACGAAGTGTTTGCCGTTGTCGTGTTTCTTGACTGTTTGCATGGTCTCGCGCATGGAGATGGTACCGGTGGCGAAGTAAGGGCTCAGGCGGCTGGAAGGGTCTAGAGCAGGATTTGAGCGGTCGTCGGCGTAATTTGCGACCTGCGGTTCGGTGAGTCTTCTGTTGATCAGAGCGGAAAGATTGGGAGGTGCTATCTTACCTTTTTCTGCAGGAAGTCCCTCAGCCGCTTCATTCCCGCCTCGTGCCCAGCTGGCCAAAGTTCGCGCAGCTTTTCCTTCTCCTCGTCGGAGGAGAATTGCTTGCTATCTGGCAATTTCGGAACCTTACTGTCAAAGAGCTTCTTCAAATCCTCCTTTGCAGCCTTGTCGTTGCCTTCCGGAGCTGGTACAGTATCGAACCAGCTGGGCTCGCTCTTCGTCTCTTCCAGCCACGCCTTGTGATACGGTGTAAAAACCTTCATCGGCCCACCGGCACCGGTGGTCAACAGCCCCGGCGTCACAACCGTCTGGTCATGCAGTACCTCGAACCCAACCTCCCCCTTCTTCGCCCTCTCCGCCACTTTAATATCCCGCCTCAACTCGTCCACCTCGTACTCCATATTCGCATACACATGACTGACATCATTCTCCTTAACAAACTCCATCACCCTCTCCGTCTTCTGACTTCGCTTCTCCACCTCCACCACCGCCAGCGGCACATTCTTCTCCTCTAGCTGCGCTTTCAGAATCTTCAGTCCCTCGAGCATGAAATCGATCCTCACGGGCGCAAGGCCGTGCCACTCCAGGTCCTTCGGGCTGTGGAGGTACATGGCGATCAGCTTGCCATCGCCCTCGGCCGCCTTCTGCGACGCGGCGTGAAGAGCGCGGTTGTCTTCCTGGCGCAGGTCTTGGCTGCGGAACCAGTGCAGGACGTTGCGGGGCGCGGATTTGGAGGCAGATTTGGAGAGCTCTTTCTGCAACATTTCGTAGGGGTTCTCGTTCGTGTCGATTTCTTTGGCGCGCTTGGGCGATGGGTGCATGAGGTTGGGGTCGGCATCGTGGCTTTCTGTCCGGGCGTGCTTCTTGGGAGGCATGTTGGGGGGCGATGTGGTTGTGAAGCGGCGGGCCAAGGGTGATGTGAAGGACAGAGCTGTTCTTGAGCAGCGGAATATTAGGAACATGTGGAGTTTCGAGATGTTCAGAGAAGGAAGCAAGAGCCGCAGTACCCGGGCGGTAGGAGGTAGCCGACCGTCCTGCAAGGAACCAAGACGCCCAAAGCGGATGTGATGCAATGAAACGCGCCGGTTCCCGAGTTCGAAAGGTTGTCTAGCAACTCCGGCGATGATGATGTCGATCGATCGCGCTAAGATCGTGTAGATCGGACCCATTAGAATGGCTGTGGGGAAAGACGCCCCGCGGCTATCGAGCGACGCGTACGCGCGTGACTACAATCTATCTTTTAAGTTTCTCGTCGAGGTCCGTCAAGGGCGTGACGGTCATTCCGCTCTCGGAAAATACTGTTGTCTTAATTACAAGTCTCTATGCCGCTCACGATTTATATTAACAAATGTGTGGTAGGATGCCAAAGCGTAAAAGCAGATCAGGGTAGTCTAACTCGAAAGGGATTACGCGCTCGCAAACATAAGAAGATAGTCAAATAAACACATTTAAACAGGCACTTATAGGATAAACAATATTCGTGCTACGTTACAAAAAAGGCTAGGGTAAGAAACTAAGAAGCTAATAGTAGCCTAAGAATAGGTAAGTAGGTAAGTCCGGCTAAGAAGCTAAGGGTCCTTAGGCTACCCTAAGCGTTAATATTATTGTCGTATACTAAGACATACGCCTCTACGGGAATTTCCCTCTAACGCGTAGGTATAACACTAGGTAGTAGTTGTAGCGCTCGCGAAGCGAAGGCGCTATAAAATAGTTAGAGCGCGCGTAGAGCGAAGGCACTACGAGCTAGAATAGAAGGCCTTAGACTAGGATCGCTGGGGTTAGGGTTAGGGTTAGGGTTAGGGTTAGGGTTAGGGTTAGGGTTAGGGTTAGGGTTAGGGTTAGGGTTAGG
>SGQK01000093.1:0-40158 GCA_004216415.1 Aeminium ludgeri
CAATAGGCGCCGTTCCGGTTGCAATAGGCGCCGTGCCAGTCCTGATAGGCGCCGTTCCGTTCGCAATAGGCGCCGTTCCGGTCGCAATAGGCGCCGTTCCGTTCGCAATAGGCGCCGTTCCGGTTGCAATAGGCGCCGTGCCAGTCCTGATAGGCGCCGTTCCGTTCGCAATAGGCGCCGTTCCGGTCGCAATAGGCGCCGTTCCGTTCGCAATAGGCGCCGTTCCGGTTGCAATAGGCGCCGTGCCAGTCCTGATAGGCGCCGTTCCGTTCGCAATAGGCGCCGTTTCGTTCGCAATAGGCGCCGTCGGCAGGATGATGGTTGGCTGGGGAGCTGTGGGAAGGGAGATGGTAATGGTGGATAGGGTTGAGCCGGGGCTGGAAGTGTTGGGGCGGAGGGTGGGGGTGGGCTGGGTGAGGGTGACGTTGGAGGTCGGGGCGGGGCTGAGGATGGGGGCGGTTTCCGACGGGGTCGCAGTCGGGGTGGGCGAGGGGACGCCGGTGGGCTCGGAGACGGTGTAGCGCGTGCCGGTCGGGTAGGTGAATTGGACGATTTGGCGTTTGTCTGAGTGGGAGTGGAGGGTTAGCTTGTTGGATTGCGACGGGGACGGCAGGGGGCTTACCGAATAGGACGTCGTCTTCCGAGTCACGGCTGGAGATGTTGAAAGGGAAGGGTAGGGCGAGGGCGGAGGGGAGCAGCAGCGCCATGGCGAGCACGCCGGATTGGTTTAGGGGAGCCATGGTGTTTGAAAGTTGATGTCGAAACGAATGAAGGAAGGTGTCTCGGGAAGTTGAGTCGTTGATGAAAGTGGTAGATACGATGATTGACCGTCGGTCAGATGGTTAAATGAGTGACAAGAGGAGAGTTAGTTGGGATTAACAGGAGCGTGCTGGATTGCAGCTTCTCATGTTGATGTGCGAGCCGCATTCCTCGGGTTCCAATGCATTATCCCCATCTGTCGGGCGATCAAGTTTTCATTCTCCGCTCTGATCTCTCAGCTGTAGTCGTCGTCCTTGCTCCTGTCGGGTTGATTCATGCTCGTCAAGGAAGCAAGTCGAGATGCGAATTTTTCTCGGGCAGTCAGGCCAGCCAGGCCTTCTGGAAAGATGCCACTCACCTGATCTCCCGCGACGCGACAAAGGGTTTCTCTATTAATCAGATGGAATCCCGTCTGAGGAGCTCGCACGTCGTTCATGCTTATCTTGGACCCGACAAAGTGACCGGCATGCCACGCAGGAACGCGCCAGCCTCACAAACGCGAGAATGTCGCGCAAGCATCTTGATGCCGTTCAGATACCTTTGCATCCTCCCCATCGAGCCATTTCAATCTTGTAGACTTTGTCTTCTCTCATCATTCCTAGGAGGTACGCGGGTGTCACGTCGGGGCTCTTCCCGCCACACTACGATAGTCCCGGGTTGCCTCCAGCAGTCAGACCGTTTATGCAGGCTCCGATGGGTTCGCCATGGCCACACACGAGATTCAAGCACAGTCAAAGTCTGGTGCTGGACGTCTATTCCAGGTTTTCCAGAAGCTCCACGCTTATTGATGTTTCCCGCCGAGCTCAGTCGTGTCAGCAATCGCGATGATCGGATCACAGTGGGATGTTCGCTGAAGCGTCTGCCAGTAGATCCTCTGGCCTTCACCGAGTTGCGTGGAACCAGTGATGGCGTTTTCGAAGAGACACATCGGATGTGAAGATGTCTGGCTCTGCACAGGGAGCCGGGAGGAGAGCCCTTCATGTTCCGCCTCAGCTTTCATGTTGCTGCCTTGGTGCCTCATCCCCGCTCGGAGCGGACAACGTGGCTGAAGCGGGACAGCGACGGCCCGGCGCCACGACCGACCGGCAAGAACCTTCGCCGCCCGGCCGCTGTTCCACCGAACCACCCTCGAGCCTCTTCACCTGTTCCAGCTCCGCCCTCATATGCGAGTGAATTGACAGGGTGATTGCTACAACAAGTGTTGATTCTGTGTCGGTCTCGTTCCAGAGCCATCTTGTATGATTGCACGAGGGATGACGGAACCCTCCCCTCCGTCACTGCCGGCAAATCTTCCGCCGGGCCCACCCACCACCGCGCGCTCCCCGTGCCCCCCGGTAGCGCCTTGACCCCGGCCTTACACCACATCCGCCTAGTTGCATGGAGCGGCGCTCTTCGAACATTCGACCTCACCTCCCCCCTTTGACCTTCAGTGACTTCCGCCATAAATACGCGCACGCGAAGGACGTCCTCCTCCCCTTCATCGATGCTGCTCAACAGGCCGGTCATTTCTGTCGCAGTCACCAGATGCCAGCAATTCTGAGTGTTTGATCCGACGTATATTGAAGCCGCGGGGATGTTTCTGGCGGGCGTTCTGAAGAGTATGTGGTCTCTCGTCGCCCCTTCCTTCCTTCCTCATCAATGCTCCCCAGCGGACGTCATGGGCGTCTCAGAAGCTGCACGAGCAAACGCGGCTCCGATGTCAACAAGCTGAGCAAACCTCACTTGGAGATTCTCACCTTGTCGGACCAACCATGTCCTCCTGCGCTACACCGTCGTCGACTCCCATGACCGGACCCACTGCCATCGATCAACGCCGCTGCCACTGCCACGGACCTCGCCTCTTGCCATGCTGGTCGTTGTCGAAGTCATTCGGGACCAAATGCGGAACTACTGCATTGATTTTTTTGGCGGGTGCTTCACTCATCAGGTGTCAAAGCTGATCAGATGTTTTCTAGGTTCCGGTCTATCCAGTCTCGACCCGGATGAGGAGCGAGACCCTCCAGAGCAAGCGACACCCATCACGTTTCCAACATACCCAAGAGCCGAACCTCGCACCTGGAGCCACGATGAGCCACCACCAGACTTCCACGCGTTGTTCAGCAGGATGGTGAGGCCTGTTGAGATCACAGAGAAGCACTTCGAAGCTTTCAACATCAATTTCCTACCTGACGGCAGCATCGAAGACCTCGTTCCCTCATCTCATATGCCGCCGCTCTGGGACCCAGAAGCAAGAGAATCTGAGGATCCGATCATCTCACGCAAACGAAAGGAGTTCGACGAACGCATCGCAGAGCTTCGTGTCGACAACGACACAGGCTTCCGCGTAATCAATCGGACAACCCAGCAAGGCACCAAAGTCCCGCGTCTCGCCTACTTGCGCAAATTCTGGGAAGGCCTAGAGAACATGGCTCAGTACTGGGACGAAAGCGTAGACCAATACTACGAAGTGGCTAACGAAAGCGAAGAGGGCGGCAGCAAAGGTGCGAAGCGCCAGAGACTTGAGTGCGACGCGGAGAGTGCGAGCAACGAACAAGCCGCGCAACAGGGACAGACTTCCTCAGACGTCAACGGATCGGCAGAAATTCAGAGTCTACAAGTCGCCAACGATCCACCTACCACAGACACCACAAGCACATCACCCCCCAACCACCCTCTTCCGGAAACCCCAACCGGCACCCCAGACCCGTCGAACCTCCGCTACAAAGGCCGCCGCACAGGCACCGGCCGCGCCATGCCCGACCAATTCCGCTCCGAAACGCTCAAAGGCTTCCTCGAAGGCAGCTCGTGGCCTTTCCAGCTCACGCTGCTGCCGCCACGCTTCGTCCCGCGCGTCCATATTGGCGGCACACTCAACTTTCCCGTCCGCCAGACAGCGCAAGTATGGCGCATGCCGGCCGAGAGGCTGAAGGCACGACAAGGCGGTGTCGTGGGGCCTTTGGCTGGCGTGCAGGCCCGCGGTGACACGGACTTCCCGCTCGGAGACGAGGTCAGAGGGAGGCTGGATTTGCTGCGCGAGGTCGGCGCGCTGCTGCATATTGCGCAGGAGCGCAGGCGCGAGGGGCGGACGGAGGTGCGTCCGGGGACTGGGAAGTGGTGGACGATGGCGCCGCGTTGGGGCGGCGGCGAGGGTGGCGAGATGGAGAAGGAGGTTGTGGAGAGCGGGGGGGTGAGTGAGGAGGTGGGCGACGCGGAGAAAGAGAAGGAGCGGAAGGCGAAGCTTGAGAAGGAGAAGGAGAGAGAGGCGCGCAAGGGCCGGACGCGCAAAACGCCCGCGATGATGTGGAAGGAGGTGCGGCCGGGGGCGAGCCAGTGGGACGCGAAGGCAGAGTACCTGGCGATCGGGCGAGAGGCTGGGTCGGAGTACGACGAGGTAAGCGGACCTCTCTTTGGCGGTCGGAATGGCGCGCTCTCGACGATGCTGACATACTTGGTGCGCAGGTGTTTCTCATCTCTTCCCTCAACACGCACATCTGCCTCCTCAAGCTCACCGTGCATTCGGCCTACCTCGACTACCTCTCCGCCCCGCACGCTATCCCGGACCCGCCGCCGGCGGACCCCGAGTGGTGCCGGCCGAAACTGCAGCGGTCGGAGTGGGAGGATCTCTTCGCGGAGGAGGGCAGAGTTGCGGCGTTCCGGGCGTTGTGGGGGCTTTGGGGTTGGATGGGCAGGGACCAGGGGGGCGGTTAGGTCCCGATCTCGCTGACCTCCCTTGGCGAGAGTCACGATGCGTCGACAGATGGCGCTCGACGAGGAGATGACGATGACGAAACGATTTGGCTCTCTGGCCCTGGCTGGCTCTCATCACAACACTGAGCCGGGTTTTCCCAGGCTGCTCGGTGGCACCTTGGGATCGAGACGCGTATTGCACGCACTAATGCTTCGCAGCTAAGTCAGAGTCTGATCCTGAACAAGTCGCCGAGCTTATAGATTCTGTCGATTTTCATAGCTGTTTCGTTGCTCATCAGGCCGCTTTTTCGAGCCACCCGCCAGACCTCCCTCTCGCCCTCTCACGCTCCACCGTACCACGCTCTCTCATCACATCAGGACCACGCTAAATCCTCGCCTTCTCATCCCTCACCACAACCCCGCCCTTCCCCTTCGCCGCCTCCGCCTTCAACACCCTCCTCAAAATCTTCCCGGACGCACTCTTCGGCACAGCATCCACAAACTCCACCTCCTTCACCGCCTTATACCTCACCTTCCTCTCCCTCACAAACGCCAGCAATTCCCTCCCCGTCTCCACACCCACCTCCACCCCAGGCTTGACCACCACAAACGCCTTGGGCACCTCGCCGCTATACTCATCCGCAATCCCCATCACCGCCACATCCTCCACCTTCTCGTGCCCCAGCAGCAAATCCTCCAGCTCCGCCGGCGCAACCCCAATCCCCTTCACCTTCACCATCTCCTTAATCCGATCCGTGATCGTCACCAACCCCTCATCGTCAATCACGCCCTGATCCCCCGTATGCAGATACCCATCGGCATCAAACGTCTCCCGCGTCGCCTTGTCGTTATTCAAATACCCCATCACGACCTGCGGCCCTTTGGCCAGAATCTCCCCCGGCTCGCCGACATCCGCCTCCGTGCCGTCGTCCTTGACGATCTTGATCGTCGTGCTCGCGCACACGGTGCCGACGGCGTGCGCATAGCGGTAGTCGTACTTGCTCGGCGGGTGCGCGGTGATGCACGAGCACGACTCGGTCATGCCGTAGCCCTGCTTAAAGCCCGTCTGCGGGAACTTCTTCTGCAGCAGTGCGAGGATCTCGGCCGAGAGCGGGGCGGCGCCCGAAGAGAAGCGGCGGAGGAAGGAGAGGTCGTATTCGTTGACGATGGGGTCGCGAACCATGCGGATCAGGATCGGGGGGACCAGGAGGAGCTCTTGCAGCTGGTATTCGACGACTGTGTCGAGCATGGATTTCATGGTGAAGGTGGGGAGCATTACGACGGTGGCGTTGAGGAGGACGGGGAGGTGTAGGCTGTGGACTAGGCCCGTGATGTGGAAGGCGGGGAGGACGGCGAGGATTTTCTTCAGGTCTGCGGGCGTGATGGGTTGGACTTGGAGGCATTGGGCGATGATGTTTTGGTGCGCGATCATGACCTGGCACACGCGAGTTAGAGGGCTGGTCGTCTCACGTTTTGAATCAACTAGACTTACAGCTTTTGGCAGCCCCGTCGTGCCGGAGCTGAACGACAGGAATCCGCAGACGTCCATGTTAGTCTTTCCCTTGGGAATACTGTAGACTGGCGCCTGCTTGCGCTCCTTCTTTCCCATCTCGACGAGCTGCTTCACGGTCGTGTAGCCGTCCATCTCGCCCTCCAGCAAGAAAAGCCGCTCCCTTGGTAGGCCCGCTTTCTTCGCCGCAGCCGTCGCGACCTCCATACTCGCGGGATGCGTCATAAGGAACTTCGCATCAGCGGTCTTGAGAGCGTAGACCATTTCCTCGACGTTGTAGGCGGGACTCGCGCCAGAGACTTTGCCACCGACACGCATAGTGGCGTGCATGGCCACGGGGTACCAGATGCTGTTCGGGCTGAAAAGAGCGACGGTGTCGCCTTCCTGGAGGCCATAGCGTTTGACGAGGGCCGTGGAAATGTGGGTGGCGGCCTCCTTAACTTGGTCGAACTTGAGAGTCTCCTTGGTGACGGCGTTGTGGTAGCTCCCGAGTTGGTCCGATGGGAAGCGATGCAGAGGCGAATATGTCGGCGACTCGAACAGCCATTGCCAGGTCGTGAGGTCCCGAGGCCTGTTGATGGTTAGACTTCCGCAGAGTGTAGTCTACGAGTAAAGACCTTGAGAGAGGAAAACTAGCACATACAGGAAAATATCGGGTTGAAGACTGTGGAAAGGCATGGCTACGACAAGATGAAATGAGGTCGAGGAAGACAAGACGGAATGTGATAGCACGTGGAAAGAAGTTTAGATTAGGCGCGGATGCTGCCTCGAGATAATGAGATAGGTAATATGTGTATGGGGCGGAGGCGGAGACGAAAGCGCTTCCATCGTCGCCGACAATGACATGGAAGAGTGGAGATGCGGGGAGAGCTGCCGATACCGAGGATGTTCTCGCACGGGCCTCTTTGATCCACATTAGGAAGGAGGAACGTTTTTGGAGTGAATGTTCAGCGTGTCAACCAACATAGATTACGGGAATACGACTCTAGAACAGCAAGGTTGCATGTGTCACAGTATAGATGCAAATACTTTCAAACTAACCTCAACATCAACCTAAAGATATCGACCCGGCTGACACAGCAAACGAACAAATCGAACGGTGGAAGAAACATCTCAATCAACGATCTCAAACAACTCCATAAAATCCAATGGCCACTTCAGAGCCCCAAATCCCTGCCCACGAGCACATAACCATAATCGGCGGCGGCACCATCGGCCTCTCCTTCGCCGCCCTTCACCTCCTCCACAACCCAACCGCCACCATCACAGTCCACGACACACGCCCAGACCTCTCCGACCAAATAACCACGCACCTGCACCCCCTGCTTCCCAACCCAAAAGAACCCTTCACAGCCCGCCTCCACACCGACCCCAACCTCTCCACCGCCGTCCGCCACGCAACCATCATCCAAGAACAAGGCCCAGAAAACCCCACCTTCAAACGCTCTCTATGGCCGCAAATCGAAACCCACGCGCCCCCCAACGCCCTCCTCTGGTCCAGCACCTCCGGCATTCCGGCATCCACCCAAAGCACCCAAATGCGCGACCCCTCACGGCTGCTAGTCGTGCATCCCTACAACCCACCACACATCATGCCGCTCCTCGAAGTCGTCCCCTCATCCCTCACGTCCGCCCTCGTAATCGAGCGCACGATGGCCTACTGGACGGCGCTGGGACGCGCACCCGTGCTGCTGAAGAAGGAGTGCACGGGCTTCGTGTCGAACCGGCTGGCGTTCGCGCTGCTGAGGGAGGCGTGCAGTCTGGTGGCGAGCGGGGTGGTGGGCGTGGAGGAGGTGGATGAGATTGTGCGGACGTCGATGGGGCCGCGGTGGGCGGTGGCGGGGCCTTTCAAGGCGTATCATGCTGGGGGTGGGGAGGGGGGTTTGCAGGGGTTTATGGAAAAGATTGGGGGGACGGTGCAGGAGTGTTGGGATGCTTCGGAGAGGGGATTGGAGGAGGGGGGTGTGGTGGTTGGGGGGGAGTGGCAAGGGGCGGTTTGTGAGAGGGCGGAGGAGGTTTATGGGAGGGTGGACTTGAGGGAGAGGGATGAGAGGACGAGGAAGGTTTTGGAGGCTGCCAGTGGGCACGCATGAAGATTACGAGGTGATTTAAAGAATCTATCTAGGGCGGATGCTGCTCAAAAGAAACTCGAGCCGAGTGATCGGTGCTTCTTCGTCTGGGCTCTTCCATCCCGGCGAAACGGGCCGCTCATTTATCATCCTCGCCGCAGACACCTTCGATAATGGATGATTGCGGTTCGATCGAACCTTACAGCTGCGTGGTGCTTGGTTCGCCCTTTTCAATGGCCTCGCCGACCGTCGCCTCCGCCTCGTCCTTCTTTTCCAGTGATGCGGACTGACTGCCGCTCATTGTCGTACTGATCTGGACCTTCTTCTCGGCTGGCGGGGTGGGCCTCACCGTCGGTACAATCGGGACAGGTTGGAGGACACCTGTTGTAAGCACCGTAACGCTGCCATCGGCAAAGGTGTGCGTCAGCGTGACGGGCGAGGGCCACATGCTGAAACCAGGCGTGTTGGTATCGATTCCGGTCATCGTGGCGTTGGTAACGGAAGGCACGGGGGTCGAAGGAGCCTCGATCGTGGGGAAGGTCTCCAGGTTCGTGACGCTGGATTCAGCCTTGGCGCCGGTGATGGTCATGGTGATCCCCGACGCTGTTGTCATAACCGAGAAGGTCGTCGAGATCGCCGGAGGGGCTGGGGCAACCGATTCGCTCGTTGTGCCGGACAAAGTCTTCGACATCGAAGAGACGATGTGTGGAACGGTGGTGCTAGTACCTCCCAGGCTCTTTTCGTTGCTCATTGCATCAGCATCTCCGCTCGGACCCTCGTCGACAACACTACCCCCACTCACGGCAGCAAGAGTCGAAGCAGCGCCCTCGTCTGGCTCGCCCAGCCCCATGTATCCACAAAGCTTCCAGCACCGCCAACTCAGAGCCCGGTTCGCGAAGCGCACAGTCGCCAGGTCCCCATGACCGGGAAACACTAGCGGGATCGATCGGTTGCCGGTGCACTGGGTCTGATCATAGAGGAAGCACATCTCCCCCTCGACAGGACCAGCCGAGGAGACGTTTGCTGCCAGCCCATCAGGGAGTTGTTCCGCTGGTCGACTTACATCAGCAGTGCTCCTTTATGTACTCCTTGTTGCTTTGTCTTACAGCAGCGCCCAGCGACCTGACAGATGTTAAGGGCTTCGTCCGTCCAGTTCACGCCAGAGGTCATGTACATGCAAGCCAGTGCAGCCCGACCCGGGAAGGGCTCGTCGCGAGGGTGGATGAGTGCAGATGAGTCGTACTCGGGGTGGATGCCATTCGGGTTAAGGACAGGGTTGGCAAAGGCGATGCCCAGAGCGCTGGCGAGCAAGGGGAGCAAGGTCGAGAGGGAATGCATCCTTGCGGTTGTGTGGGTGGCGGAGTCTTAGTATGAATGAGGAGGCGGGATCCTACTGCGAGCTGGAAGGGGCGGGAGTGGCTCTGAGTGGCTCTGAGTCCCTCGACAAAGGATTGGGAGCGAGTGTGTACGGAATTTTGGAGGGTGTTGAGGGTGAAGATGAGATGGTGGAGCCAGCACATGTGAAATCAGCAGCCAGCCTCGCATAGCCAGAAGCAAAGTGAGCAGGAACAGACCACCGACGTTGTCTGTCGAAGAGGCAGGAGGTGGGGAGCTCGTCCAGATCGACCGCTCCTGCCCCATGCACACAGCCCATCAGAGAGGGAAGCTAGGTTCCGTCGACTCGTCGCTCGTCTTCCCCAGAAAAGCGCTTTGTGGAAGGGTGTCCGGCAAGCTGCATTTCGAGTGTGTCGACATGAGCAGGTACAGGTCCAAGACCGGTGTCCCGCACGAACTCGTGCAACAGTGGCGGTGCTCTCGGTGGGAATCGACATCGAGACGAGAGATAGGGGAAGGAACTGTCGGAAGTATCTCTGTAGCACTTCAATCCCATGCTCGACCACTTTTCACTCACGTATCTCTTGAATTGTTTATCCAACCTCTCAAGCTGGTCTGTACACCTTTCCACATCATCTCCACTCTATCACCTCCTCAGGGCACCCCCTCGACCTTCCAAACCCTCACCGCAGCATCCGCGCCACAGCTGACGACCTTCTCGCCCTCTACCCAGCACACCCCGCCGACACCCTCCTTATGCGCATTCGTCGCCTTGACCCGCTTCCCCGGGTCCGCCAAGCTCCATACGAACACATTTGTGTCGAGCGCGCCGCTGACAGCCTTCTTTCCGTCGGGACTCCAGTCGATGCACGTCACGCGCGCCGTGTGCGCGGACCAGCGGTTGGTCTCGAGCGCCCAGCTGCCGGAGCTGTTGGCGTAGACGAAGACCTTGCCGTTGGAGAGGCCGGCGCCGAGGTGAGTGCCGGTTGGGGCGAAGGAGAGGGCGGAGATGGGGTGTGTGGGCTCGGTGAGCTCGGTGACGGTGTCGAAGGAGGTGGGCGAGGTGGCTTTGAGGATGCGGATCTTCTTGTCGTCAGAGCCAAGGGCCACGAGATCGTTGTGCGTTGCTATACAGGTGGGTGGTGCGGGTGTCTTGTATTTCCCAACCTCAGAGCCGTCGACGTAGACGGTGAGACCGTCGGCGGTGGCAACGAGAGTGTGCGGTCTCCCTGAGATGGTGGCGACGGCTACACCTTTGGGCTGGCCATCCGTCTTTGCCGCGTTGCCCGTAAACGACTTTTGTGAGGCGTCGATCGTCCTGAGGGTATCATCCCAGCCGGTACTGTATATACGGCCGTCGGACGAGGACGGAGCGATCGCAGACACGTAGTTGGAGTGCATCTCTCCGTCGATAGGCTCTGCCGCGCCAGACGCAATGTCCCAGGATCGTGCCCTACCCTCCGAGCTACCAGTGAACAGCGTCTTGCTGTCGGACAGACAGGTGACCGCTGTGATAGCCTTCTGATGCCCTTGCACAATCTTCACCGGCTTGTCTTGCCCTTCTTGCAGGTAGTTGAGGTTGCCCTCCAGATCCACCGAGATGATGAGCCCATCGGACCTGCCACCCGGCCAAGTGACGCCGACCTGCTGGTGCTGGATGTTGACGCTGCCTTCCTCGCCCATCCTCCAGCTCTGGAGGCACTTCCCAGACTCCGCTTCCCAGATCCTGACAGTCTGGTCCCCAGAGCAAGTGACGAACTTCTTGCTGTCTCCCGCCCAGCAGACGCCAAAGATGCTGCCCGTATGCGCGCCCTCTCCAATCTGCTTTTGCGCCTCGCCCGTCTTCCCATCGTAGAGCCATATCTTCTTGTCACTCCCCACACTCACCAACGAGTTCCCATCAGGCGAAAACTGCGTCCCGTAGATAAATTTGTCATGCTTCCCGCGAATGCTGGTGTTGAATTTGAACGGCGCACCATGCAAGAAGCACAGACTCGAGTCATCACTCCCCGTCGCGGCGCGCAAAGGCCTCTGCTGCCGTATGCTGACAGCATTGATCTGCGAGCTGTGCCCCGAGATCTCGCCCACGCTGTTTCCGGAGTCGGCCGTGATGCAGTGCCCGAAGCGCTCCTTCCCGTCGCCGACGGCGATGATGCGCTGGCTATCGCCGTCCCACGCGATGTCGTTGATGCGCCCCGCGATGATGTGGTATTCGCCCTTGGTGTTCTCCGCGCCCGCGGCGTCCCAGACTCTCACGCTGCCGCTGACGTCGCCCGACGCTACGTAGAAACCCGAGGGCGCGAAGCGGGCGACGGTCGTTTGCGCGGTGTGTTGGGTGTATTGCTTCGCGTCGGCCGGGTTGTCGATGGAGCGGATGAAGACAGACTTGCCGCTGGTGTAGACCAGGCGCTCGCCTTTGGAATCGGAGGAGATGGGGGTCGGTGAACCGCGGGTGGTGGAGGGCGAGGCGGCCCAGATGCTCTCTAGTGACACGGTGAGTTTAAGGGTTGGAGGAGAGAAGCTGCACCACAACCGTACTCACCAGATTTAATCGACATGATTGCGGTCCGGGTTTGGGTTGTAGAGTGCTCGTTGGCATGCACAGCTGTACTATTTATTGACGGCCTGCCTCCCTGCCCGCCTTCTCCACGAAATTCGGCGCCTGGCGAGTGACGCAACACGGTGGGGCTTGCTGCGCACGGGAAACCTGGAATGAAGTCGATGCCTCGGGGACTCAATGCTCACAATGCTCTGGCAACAAGCGTGTATATTTCCGATGTGTATGAAGCAAGTCTTTCATAGAACCGATTCAAAACCCTTGTCCGAGTCGCACGGTCTCCCCTCCGCCACCATACCACAGTGCCCCTTTCCGATACTCCAGCCCCTTCTCCTCGCCAACAACCCATTGCCCACCCTCCTTGACATCTGAGTTCGTCGGCCAGTATTCCTTCCGAAGCCACTCATTGACCTCGTCAATCACACCGATGAAGTTCTTCATCCGCTCACGGTCGAACTCCCCGTTAGCCGTCTCAAAATCCACCTTATCAATGAAGCGAGCAATCGTCAGATGAGCCGACGGGATCACATAGCGACTCGCCACCTTGACGCCAGTTTCGCCGGCCTTGTCGTGGAGATCCCGTCGTAGGTGATGATAAGTATACGCATCCTCCTCAGCAGACCTTTCCGCTTCGCCTGTTGCAGGCAAGAACGAGAGTGCGAGAGCCTGAGCGTCGTAGCTCAGCTGCGGCTTCAAGAGCCTCGCACGATGGTCGAGCGTGAAGTCCGTGATCTCTGGGACCGAAGACAGCATCTGCTGAACCAGAGCGTCGATCTCGTCCGCCGTCAAAGAGTGCGTGATCTCCAGGGCTGTCATGTGCAGATTGTCCGGCGGCATGATCCAGAGCTTGGGCGCTGCTTCGAGGAGTCGTGCTTGGATCTGCGAGATTAGGGACTTGATTTTCTGCGGCGGTCGGGCCCAGAAGACCAGGCAGTGGCGCCAGTCCTTGAATCCGGGCTCGATGGAGGGGTTTTCAATTTTTTGGAGGATTTCGTCGACGGTCACGCCGGGGAAGTCCGGTGCCAGCAGTTTCGCTCGTTGCTGAGTGTTGCGGTTTGTTCGATGCGTGTCGTACCTTGCTTGTATTTGAACCTGGCAATTATCATTAGATCAATTCATCCCTGAAGGAGGGGCACTTACGGAATCGTTGTGGCAAACATTGAGGAGGTCATCGTATGGATTGGCATTCGGAGCGGAGCCGGGTGTCGTTGAGCCACCAGACAAATCTTCAAAGGTGTAATAGGCGGCCATAGTATTGCTTTAATGGCGGCTTGTGGCAGGATTGGTGGTCGGTGTTTGGATGGTCTGAATGACAAATTTGTCGGTATGTAAACGACTTTCCAAGGTCAACTTCTTGGTTGAGAAAAGTGGAGCGCATGCAGGCTCGTCGTCGTATGCGGATTCCGCGAGACAAAATGGCGAGTAGGGTGCGGTTCAGCAAGACTTCGCTCAAATACTGCAACATGTAAATCTACAATCCAGCCGAAAACCAAACAATCCCCGCCAAACGCCATCCCGTCTTCAAAACACAAAGAATCCTCCAACTGGAACTGATCCTCTTCGCAATCCACCCAACTCCCTGCATCCACTGAACACCCTCAATCTACTCAACTCCCACAAGCCATCCAACTCAGTCATCCAACTCCCGCAATCCACAAACCCCCGCAATCAATCGTCGTCCTCGGTGTAAGCCTTGGAAAACTTCACCAGAGAACTGAAGTCCTCCCACCCCAACACCCGACTCTTGCCCTTGACCCTCTCGTCCAAGCCCTCGCCCTCAGCGCCACTCTTCACCAGCCAGCTGTGGGGGCGCAAACTGAACTTGCCACCTTCACGAACCAGCTGCGTACGCTCTCCCGGCTTGTCTGCATCGCCGTTGGCATGCTCAAGGCCTTGCGGCGCGGCAACGACAGCCGCCCCGGACTCCGTCAGCGCGTCCGAGCGGTGCTCCCGGTGCTCTAGGATGTCGACGTCGATGGTGTCGAGCGCCACGATCCGGTACACATGTACCTCCTTCTTCTGGCCGTGGCGGCGCACACGGCCAACAGCTTGGGCCATCGTGGCCTCGTAGCCGTATTGAGAGTCGCGAAGCAGCGGAGAGAGAAAGATCACATGGTTGGCATTTTGCAGGTTGCTCCCTGCGGCGGTCTCGTCAGATGCATTCAGCACGATGACGGTGGATCTCTCGCTCTGCTTCTTATCGGTCGCAGAGTCGCGGAAAGCGGCGATCTGTTGGCCCGCATTATTGGTGTCTCGGACGATGACCGACGAGATGTCAGACTCCGAGAGCGCTGAGGCGACTTGGTCGAGCTGCTCGGCGTATTGAACGAAGAGAATGGCTTGATCGCCTTGTTTCTGAATCTTCTCCAGCAAATGCATGGCAGCACAAACTTTCGCGCCTTGCGGCGTGGACGATGCCTCCTTCAGGTCGCCCATCTTCTGCTTCCACAGGATGTGATGCGCGCGCATGGAAGACGAGCATCCTCCTGCCGGACAGTGAGTATGGTGCAGGTCCTCCTGATGGTGCTTGAAGCAGCTTGCGCAGATCATGTGGCCACAGAGAGCGGAGACGGCAACGTCCTGCTGTTGCGAGACCTCGGACTGGCACGTCGGGCTGTCGCAGGCATGTCCGACCGAGCCTTGTGTAGTCGACTGCTGCACGAGCTGCACGTTCTTCAGGAAGCGAAGCGACCTGTTCGAAACGAGCAGCCTGTTGACAAGACCGTTTGCCTTGCTGGTGAGCGCTCTCGCGCTATCTTTGCCTCTGCCACCACCCGCTTTCTTGTCACCGTCGTCCTCGTCAAGCTCATCGTCGATCGTAGCCTTCTGTTTCTTGGTCGCACTGGCTTTGGTCTGTCCACCATTTTCCTCGCAGATCGTTCGCAAAGTAGTGACAGTCTCCTCGTCGCCGAGGACGTCTGTGTCGACTCTGTTAGATTTCCAGCTTGCAAAGTGTTCTGGCTCCTTGGATTTGGCATCCGCGATAGCATCGCGCAGCTTCTTGTGGCACTGTTGAACCTCCCTCTCACGTCGACGAACAAACGACTCCAAGCCGCTGCCGTATTTGCTTCGGTCAAAGAACACGGCTTGCTTAGACAGTGCCTCCTCAGCGGAAGAACAATCAACGACTGCTTCGTACAGGAATTCTTCGCGATCAGTGTTCTTCGATTTGTTGCCTTTACGGATGCGCATGTCAAGGGAGTTCAGATGTTGAGACAGCTCAGTGTACAAAGCGCGATGGTCAAGATCAAGAGACACCGGCACAAGGTGGTCTTGATACTTCGTATTGGCAAAGTCAGCGATGCTTCGGCGTACAAAGCTGTCCAGGAACATCTGGTCGATCTCTTGGATGCGCGTGTGCAGGAAGTTGGAGGGCGCCTGCCTCATCGAGTCGAAACGCTCGAAGTCGGTCATGTCCTTTCGCAGCTCTCGTACGTTGGCGATCTTCATCACGCCTCGAGCGTCGCTGCCGATTCGAAGAGGTATGCCGAGCATGCCCGCCATTTGCGCAATGTCGTAGAAGTCGCCTAGGGCGGGAGTCGCGGACAAACCCCATCGCTTGTCTGCCTTGAGCGAGGTGATTGCGGCGTACTCGCGAGGCTCGTACTCATGGAACTCATCCACAATCAGACGATTGAAGTAGAACATTTCGAAAAGAGGGGTGCCAGCAGTCTCGGCGTCGATGGAGCTTGATGCAGCTTTGGCCGGACCGACGGCTGTCTTTTTCTTGCCTTCGGCATAGTCTTTGCCTCGCAACCGCCGAGAGGGCACGAAAGCTTTGAACTCATCACTGTTCACATTGATCTTGTACTGCTCACTGATGTGCTTCCTCAGCTCCTTACGACCAGACTCGCGTAGTATGCGCAAATGCTCCGGGATCTGAGTCGTCGCAAACTTCAGCCACTGAGCGAAAGATCGTCCCTTGTTCGTGGCGGGCCCAGGAACCGCAGTGAATGAGGCGAGCCGCTCAGCATACGCCTCTGTGCTGAACAGAGAGCGTGTGACTACGATGATCTTGGCCGTTGCGAACTCCTGGACAGAAAGCCTTGCGAGATCGCGATCGGTTTTGATGGCGTAGACTCCATCCCTAAGTCGCAACTTGTCTTTGATCTCTCCCATCCATTGCTCGACAAGCGTGCCCGGACAGACAATGACAGTGGCCGAGGAAGCCATAAATCCTTCGGCATTCGCGCTCCCGCGTTCCTTCATCTGGGCGAGGATGTTGGAAGCGGGCGTCTCCAACATTTGAGCTTGTATCAGCGCCAGACTGGTAATCGTTTTACCGAAGCCCGGGTGATCGGCACATATCCCTCCACGCACGCGCACGTTGCTCTGAGCGCGCATCTCGACCCGCCAGCCCAGTCGCGACAGAGAAGCTTCCTCAGCCTCTTCTAGGATGAAAGACTGTCCATCACCACTCTCCTGCCGTCTCATCCAGGCCAGAGACAGGCGTTGCTTAGGAAACAGCTCGATGCTCATTTTCAGATCACTGTCATGCGGGGGCATGCTCTCGACATTTGACAAGCGGAATGGCTTGGGTGAAAAGTCACCAGCTGACTGAGAATTCGTAGTGAGAGTCCACGAGAAGTTGGCTTCACTCGAAGCAAGGGCCAGACGCGCGCGAGCTCGGTGAGCAAGAGAGACCAGGTTGACACCTAGACTGATGGACAAAGGCTCCGTTCGGGTCTCGACGAACATGGCTATCGGCCTTCGCTTTATTGCCCGTTCGTACTCTGCGGCGCTCGCGGGGTCTTCGTACGGCGCGATGGTCTTGCCATCCTCTCCGAGTCTCCACTTCAGAGACGGCTTTACAGGCGCGCATTCGTAGCAGCGGAGAGACGCGCTGGCGTTCTTGAGCTGGTGCCACTGGCCACTGGTAAGCTCCCGTCTCATCGCCTCGAAGACCCAGGCATTGGTATCGAAAAATGCGATGTCGTCAGGCTGAATGATGATGGCTTGGCCAGCCTCATGGTCAAGCATCTCGTCGTTACTTGCCGCCTGGCAGCCGATGACGGCGACAGCTTCTTCGCAAGTGACCATTTCGGTGGTCGCGTGAACGTCCTTCGGTCTAGAAATTTCAAGGCTGGAGTGAAGAGGCCGCATTATCTCATCCGCGGCAGTCCTCAACCAGGTGCTTTCGACGACCAGTGTTGCTGAGCACTCCGACTGCTTTTGTTCCCAAGGCCTCCAAGAAGGCTGAATGTGTGCGAAGGTACACCGGATCTCGTCATATTCAAGCAGAGACTTGTCCGAGCAGAAAACGAATGGGTCTTGCTTGGGATCACCGACTCGTGTAGGGTCTTGAAACAGGAACATCGGCAGCTCGCCTTCGCCAGCGTCGATCCGCTTGTACAGGCTGTCGCAGGATGTGCCGCATTGCGGCAGATAAGCGTAAGTGCCCTCCACAGGAGCCTCCATGTGCTCCGCGTCGTTTCCGTTCTTCAGCTCAACGTCAAGGTACTGCCACTGGCGATGCTCCTTGAAATCAGGCATCTCGTTACGTGACCACCATGTGGGCATTCGAGCGCCATGTCCTTTGATCTTTAGGGCAATTTCGCGCTTCGAAGGTACTCGCCAGATCCACCCTGCCCCGGCAAGTGCGGAAAACTTCGAGTCCACTACTGCGGCTTTCGCGACCGGCTGAACAAGCGTTTGGCGCAACCAGTCGTTGGAGGCAAGATGCTTCGGGGAGTTGACGAACAATCGCCATTCGCCAGCGCCGTTTTTCAGGATCAACTCCAATCGACCAACCGAGGCGAGGTACGTCACAGTGATACAGTGCGTCCTCCGCACGTGCGATAGAGTGAACTCGGCCCCTCCGAGTTTCTTGATTTCTGCCACGTACTTTGCAACCTTGGGGCTTCCATGAGCCGACATAAAGTCGTCGATGTGATCAAGATCATCATGCCGCATGCGAAGCGACAAGCACGTCATCAATCGGGCTTCGAAGTCTCGAGGCTGGATCCTGTCTTTGCTGAGTTCGGGCGCATATACGTAGTTGTGCTTCGGGTTGCCGCCGCAAACGATGCAAGTCGTGTGCCCACAATCGGCACATCGCTGGAGTGGCTTTGGTGTCATGCCCATGCTGCTCTCGCAACAGCATTTTCGCATGGCGCGGTGGGCTTCCGTGAGCAGTTGTGCGACTTCGACCGACTCTTCGCCGGATGACATATGTACAACCTCCATTGAATCGGCTGTAAGCTTCACATCGCGAATCAGCGAGTCCTCAGTGATCATTTTGGTGTCGCCATCCTCGGTTGGCGTGAACATCTTGAAACCAGCGATGAGTGCGCCAACAATAGCGGGTCCGACCACAGTAGTCGACATTGCGTTGCCGGCAAGGTCTTGAAGCTCCTTTGCGTTTTCGGTTGTGAAAGACATCTTGTCGAGCGGCAGGCCTTGCAGCTTAAGGTTTTCCTCAGACGTCAGCGCTCTCCCAGCATCAGAGATGAAAAACTGCCCTGACGGCGTAATGCAGCCGGTGATTCCGAAGGCCGCAGCGTCCGTGTTCATGTAGATATTCTGCGAAAGATCCCAGATTCTGGTCTTATAGCGAACGTCGTACATGCCGTTTGACGGCAGCGCTTTGCGAAGACTTGCAGCGTCGATCGTGTCCAGCACTCGCTCCACCTGGCCGTGGTACCAAGAGGCAGAGCCGTTCTCTGGCACGATCATTGCTCCACTCTCTTGCCAATGAGTGAACGGACGAGCGTTTCCAAGGCGCGTGTCCTGTCTGTAACGCATTTGTGTGACCTCGCAAGTCGACCAATCGACATCTCTTGAAGGATCATCGCCACGGGTTTGATTGCGCTCCGTGACTTTGTCATTGGGCAGCAAGAACGACGACACTGGGCTACTGGCGTATCTTTTGAATTTATCCATCGCATCTTGCCATAATGCCCCCGCGGACTTGATGCCAGCTTCGCCTAGTCGGCCCTTGTCAAAGCACACGATGTAGCCTCGTTGGCGTGTGTGGGGGATGTAGAAATTCTTGGTGTCGACGAGGGCCCCTGCTGCTTCGTATCCGGCCTCTTCGTAGTGTTCAAGCATGAGATCCCAGTCTGCGCTCTTCACGTTCTCCAAGAGGACTATGGCAGGACGGAAGGCTTTGCAGAAGGCCAATACGGCGTGCCATGTCTTGTCCGACTCTCCCCCGTCGTTCAAGCCCTTTTTGTATTTGTTGAGCCGCGAAAAGTCGACGCATGAGGTACCCGCAATCACCAGGTCTGCATTGGTGGGAATGGTTACTCTGGCCCCGTAGGCTGTGGTAGCCATCGGAACTTCCTCGTGGACTGCATCCGTGAGCTCAGTGATATCTCTGAAGATGATGGGAGGGTTGAAGTTTCTCTCGATGTAAGCCTGCTTGAATGGCTCAATCTCTGCGGAGAACAGGTGCTCCACCTCCAAGCCTCCTTCAGACTGAGCAGTCAAGGCCTCTCGTATCATCTGCGTGGCAAGAATAGGGCTCTCAGTCCCAGAGCACATCGTTGCCACCCGCAACGGTCGACCGCGTAGATGGTCAACCACCTTTCGTAAGCCAAAATCAAGACCCTTGGAAGTGATATCTGCGAAAATGTCTCGAATGTCATGCAGTGGCGCCAACCCGGGGTCCAGTCCTTTCGCTTCGCCCTTCGCGCGATTCAAGAGTTTTTTCATATTGTTCGAGGATCCCTTGCTGGACTTTCCTGTGGCGGATTTTCCTGTGGCAGACTTTCCGTTTGGCTTGCTCGCGGCCTTGGCCGGCTGCTTAGGCCGCACTGCTCCACGCTTGGGCTTGGGCTTCTCGACTTCGACGTCGGAGATGTCTTCAACCGATTCTGCTGAACTGTCGCTTTCGGACGCAGCGTTATCCTGGAACTCTTCGGGATCGGATTCAGAAGCGCTCTTGCTGTCCTCAAAATCGGAGGACTCCGCGTCTGCCTTCCTTTTCACTCGCTTCCGGCTCATAGGTTTTGCCGCAGCGGCTGCCAACTCGTCGTCGGAGTCGTCTTCAACGACTCGAGTCTTAGCCAGGGAACGTCGAGCCGCGACACGCCTCGGGCGACCATTTTGTGAATTGGACACCTCTTCGGAAGAGTCAATTTGCAATGCGAGGTCCATGTTGCTCTCGCGTGCTACATCTGCTTGGCCGTCGCCTTGCTCGGAGTCCTGGTCCTCTCCGTCGTCCATTGAAGTGCCCTGAAGAAAGTCCTGAAGAGCGCTTGGTGCTTCATTTTGGGATGTCGAGAGCTGGGCTGGCGCGTCGACTTTTGAATTCTCTTCAACCAAGACGTAGTCGAGTTCGCGACGGCGCTTGTTGCTGGCCTGTGAAGGTTCCACCTCTTTCAATGGTTTGTTAGACCTTGCGATTGTCCAAGGATTGACGACCTTGATGTTATCGGCCTCATCGGAGCCCTGGCTGTTCAGGACGTCTGACTTGCGCTTGCGGCTTGCGGTGGGCCGCGCCATTCTTAGAATGGGCTCTGGTAGGAGCAGAGCGTGTGGGGTGCTATGCAAAGCACGTGAGTTGCGAGAAAATGAGAAAACGAGCGGATGGGTAGCATGAAAAGGTCATGCAATCCCTAGAGGTTCCCGACGTCACATGATCCCACGCCCGTGAGATACCCGAAGTGAAGGTGTCACATTTCGGGTGCGCATTAGAGATGTGAAGCACGAGAGGACGCGTCGAGGAGGGCGACGCGTTTGGGTTCGGGCCGGAGCGGAGCCCTTCCCGACAGACTGCGAGATCGGCATCCAGTCACGTGGCAACTTGAGTAGCAACCTGGAAGCCGCAATAAGGATGTACGAGCAAAGCCGCTCACTCTGCAGGGGAAAAAAAAATCCTCGAACAACCCTCTTCAAACAGCAAACGGTTTTCTTTAGTTCCATCGAGTTGCAGTGCCGAGCTACCACCCAGTGATGCGGACGCTGGCTAATTGCTATTTCTCCACGGCACAGATGTGCGCCTTCCACGGAAGAGGGAAGTCTTCTAATAGGAGGTACTCATACTTGAGAAATGCATTGGTATTCCCATAAAGATCGTAACGCCCGTAGACTCCGTTTTCTTGAACATCCAGCCCGCTCCGAGAGAGGAAGGACTTCCATAGCCGGAACGCCATCGCCATGATACAGTTGAGCAATTGAGCACGATTTCACTCCTCGGTCCCGAGGACCATCTTCTCCCTCTCGCTCCTCCTCTTTTTCTGGCCCTTCCGACTGTGCTTCCTCTCGTTCTCCTCCTTCCTCTTCACACTCTTGAGCTCTTCTGACTTGATCTCCCCCGCCTTCTTCACCTGCTTCGGCACATGTCTATGTCTCGCTATCCTGCGGATCTCGGGCATGTGCTTGTATCTCTGCTTGAGCGCCTCGTCGTACTCCAGCTTCTGGCGCTCATGCGCGCTCTTGATGCCCGAGCGAGCGCTGGCGTTGGAACGCCAGAGGCGGATGTTGCCATCGTCCGACCCGGAGATGACGTAGGTGTTGTCTGGTGTCCAGCGAGCGGCAAAGACACGCTGCATACGTTTGGTATGGTACATGTCTCGGCTGTGGCCCTCATTTCGTCTCCACAGTCGGATGCTGCGGTCGTAGGACGCGGAAACCAGCTCTTCGCCCGTAGGGCTGAACTCCACATCCATCACTGCGCTAACATGCCCTTTTAGAACGTTTAGAGCACGCGACATGTTGCGCATGTCGAATTGATAGATATTGTGGTCTTCGTTCGCGACGGCAAAGTTGAAGGCCTCCATCGGATTCCAGGCGAGGGCGTTAGATGACAAGGAAAGTACAGAGCGGTGGAGTGGCGAAGAGGTTCGAAGGTCGTACAACACAATGGAGCGATCGGATGCAGTCGAGCCGAGGATGGAGGTCTCGGACTGGTTGAGGGCGAGGGAAGTAATGGTGTCGGTCGCAGTTGGCCAAGCGATCGTTTGAGTAGGGGCTGATGAGGGTCGTGTCAGGTCATAGAGGGATATCGTTGATGATGTTGAGGCGGCGAATGCAGGCTCTGTGCGGTGGCGCGTGATCCCTGTAAACGAGTTCTCTCCCACCCATGTCGCAGTAGCCTTGCTGTTGGGCTGGCTGTTGTATGGATCGTGCATTTTGATAGTCTTGTCACTCCCACACGACAGCAGTTTTTGATCTTGACTCCAGCATACACCCTTGACCATGCCATGATGGGCGCGAGCTTGCCACACTTCATCTTGGCTGGGAAGATCCCATACCTTCACAACCCCATCACCACTGCCACTCGCGAATCTTTCCAAGCTCGTCGGATCCTTCGCCAGAGTGTAGACACCGTCTACATGTCCCCGTCCGAGCTGTGCCACGAACGGCGCAGCGAACATGCGCTCCAACTTGGTCGCATTGAGAGCACGGGTGTATTCACGGGCGCGCTCGAAAGGATGTTGGCTGGGGTCGAGATTTCGAGGTTGACGGGCGACATCGCTTCCGGGGGTCTGCTGCGAGCTCGTCGCTCGCGAGAGCGCTTTGATCTTCTACACTTGCTGTTAGCGTGTCGCCGATTGCAGGCGATCAGGAACTGAGACGTACCATAGCGAGGTCAAAGGATGAGTAGACATGCGACGAAGAGGAAGATTTCGCCTTGAACTCCAAAGCCAAGATTTCAAGATTCGAGATCCTTAAATCCGCGCTTATGTCCGTGCGCTCCACCTCACCTCCCGCTGCACATCCGCCGAACCCCCACAATGCACCCTTGTAAACCGTCCAACGACCATTGATTGACGAGATTTGGTCTTGAGCCCGTTCAGCCCTCCATTTCCACGAAGGCTACGAAACCGCCATCATGGTCTTATCATTCATCCTCATTCAAAACCGGCAGTAAGCATCTCGGCCACCCGACCCCGTCTGCCCATGCCGAGTCCTAACACCGCACTCCCCAGAGGAAAGACGCGCCTAGCGAAATGGTACAGCCCCTACAACGACGACGAAAAGATCAAGCTCAAGGGCGAGATCCACCGCCTCGTGGCCCCGCGCGACCAAAAGCACCAGTCCAACTTCGTCGAGTTCCGCGGCAGCAGTAAGATCGTCTACCGCCGCTACGCCGGACTATTCTTCTGCGCGTGCGTCGACGCCAACGACAACGAGCTGGCGTATTTGGAGGCGATACACTTTTTTGTCGAGGTGCTGGATCAGTTCTTCGGGAATGTGTGCGAGTTGGATTTGGTCTTCAACTTCTACAAGGTGCGTTGGAAGCGGAGATGGGGCGGCTTGGCACGACAAGTGCAATGCTGACGGAACGTGCGGAGCAGGTCTATGCAATCCTTGACGAAGTCTTCCTTGCCGGCGAGATCCAAGAGACGTCGAAGCAGGTCGTGCTCACACGGCTGGAACACTTGGACAAGCTTGAGTGATTGAGAACACCCAACCGCTCTTGCGCCACGCATTAAATATGCAGCATTACCGATGTGCTAAACGCTTCATGAAATACCAGCGTCGGAACATACAATACCATTGCCCTGAAGGAGCTCCATCATAACCCCGATATGACGAAGCTGCTTCGCTACAGCCTGGCTGGCGTCGGTGATTCGCGTCTTCGGGAGAACGACGTGGCGTTGTGCTCGGAGCGGCCGATGCAGCATATCGCGAATGAGTTGGTGGGGTCGCGTTATACGCAGGCAAATTACACGCCCCTCGTCAGCGTCTTGACGAAGGAGGCGGAGCTGTGGAAGAATGTGCGGGAACGCGGTCTCACGGACAGAATTTGTGACCGTTTTTAAGGGGAAATAGACTGGAGAGAGCCTACTTGAGAGTATTGGTTGCGCCTAGCGAGGGAGTGAGAAGGTCGAATGGCGCGACGAGTAGATGTATCGACGAAACGAGTGGGATCCTTCAAGGCTGAGCTGTTGCTCACAGATCCGGGATCATTGCTGAATAAAACAACTTCTCTGACCATCACATCTCTGTCGTTTCGGAGGTTTTCGAGTATTCGTAATCCCATTCCACGTCCTTGTTTCAGTTCCACATCCCAATTCTCCGTTCTCGACTCATGAACCCAACCCATGAAGATTGACGCTTCCCGCGCCCGAAAGCCCCAGCCAGGCATATCCAGAAAGCCCCACCTAGGTCTCAGCCTCGCGTTGAATCCTAATCGATGACGATAGTCTCGTTGGACTTCGCCTTCACCTTCGCCTTCCCCTTCTTGCCCTCATCCCCCTCCATGATCGACCTGTCCTCCTCCGCAATCCCCGCCTCCCACCCCATAGCCCAACCCTTCGCATCCGGGTGGTCGGGCCTCACCGCCCTGAAAAACACCTTACGATCCCCGAAATAATCCATCTCCTGCGCCGTCTCCTCCATCCCCACTTTATCGTGTCCCAACAGCAGCACGAACTCCTCCTCCGCCGTCGTGGCCATCATCGCATTCCACACCGTTTCAACCGTCGTGAGACGATTGCCCTTGAACCACGTGAAGTCCTTCTCCTTGCCGATGTTGGCGGGTTTGACGCCGATGTTGAGCACGCCGATCCAGTAGCGGTGCGGGGCCAGCGGCATGCGTGGGACCAGTTGCACAGAGCGTGTGTGGAAAGACTTGTAGCGCTTGAGGTGGCTGGAGGCGTCGCGGACGGGGTCTGGCGCCGTGCAGGTGTTAGCACTTAGCTTTTTGCGCGTGGAAACGATTGGAGAGGTCGGAGGCGTGGAGGGCCCGCCGTACGGGGGGCAGCCCCGGGTGTGGACGTCGTTTGAGGCGTAGTCGTGGCCGACGGAGAGGTTGAGGGTGGCAGAGCGCTTGGAAGGTGGTGGTGTGGTGGCGGTGCGGACGATGTTGTCGCGGGGTTGCTCCGCTTCGTCGCCTTCTTCTTCCAGGCTCTCGCCGTGGGCTGGGATGGTCTCGCCAAAGGTGCTGGTGAATAGATCTTCTTCGTCGTCGGCAGCGATGCGATCTTCCTCGTCTTCCTCCTCTGTTGACTCAGATCCAGCCGCGGAAGCATCCTTGCCACGGTTTTGCTCGCCGTTGTCAAGTTCGACGTCCGACCCAGGAACCTCTGAGTATTGGAGTTGTTCCTCAGCATCGTAGAGAGCTGCACCACCTTCATCCACTCCTTGAGGTATAGCGAGCTCGCCAGTCGTCTCGTGTAAGAGATCACTGCTTCTATCCAAAGGAAAGCGCGTCGGAGTCTCACCTTGCTGGTTTTGGATGCGAACCTCATCCGCGAAAGCCTCATCCGCCAGCCGCTTGCGCACGCCTTCAGAACGCCCGTCCGAAACAGGCTGCTCATCCATCATGAGTTGCTGGTTCATACCGGAAAGATGGATGAGGTTGTCCGCTCTTGTGATACCGGTTGGTATGTGTTGACCGAGAAGCCTTCGAGGGTAGTTTGGTATTTCAACAAGTGCGGAAGTGAGAAGTTGTCGCGCGGTGGGAGGCAGGTGTAGAAGTTGCAGCGCGGAGTGAAAAGCCATTTGAACAGAACTCTCTTTGCGCTGTCTCATGTGATCAAGGAATTTGAAGGAGTGAAGCTGAAGATTGGTGTCAGCTGGGTGAGTGATGGAGCTCTCGCGAATCCCAATTGATACACGCACGTGGAAAAGAGTCCATGCGGGGAGCAGCCAACGCTGAAGGGAGGAGATTTGGCCGGACAGCCACCCAAAGTTCACTCGCTTCAACCTCACTCTTCCTGCCTCCCTCTGAAGGGCTTGACTGTCTTCCCCGCCTTCTCACCACTCATCCTCACACCAACCACTCGTGCACACACACCTACCAGCATATCGAAAACACATCGCCCCCGAAATAACTCGCATACCAAATCAACTTGCAGCTTCAAGATGGCGGACAAAGCAAAGGGCTGGACTGAGGGCGAAAAGGTACGATCAAGCCCTCCAAATTCGGCCATGAAACCTCACTGACTGGCGCAGCTCGAGCTCATCTTCCAGATCGTCGAGAAGTCAGGCACTATCCCCTGGGACGACCTCACTTTGCCAGAAGGCCGCATCAGGAAGGCCTGCTCCGTGATGATCGATCGCGAGAGGGCCAAGGTCAGAAAGGCCCGCGAGGCGAGAGCGAACGGCGGCGAAGGAGTGACGGAGAGCATCGAGAAGACGACCAGCGCCAAGGCAAGTTGCCATCCATTCCTGTTTGAGGCTATTACCTACAGTGCTGACATCTTACAGCGCAAGGCCGACGGAGAGGCCGGAGGGAAGGCGAAGAAGGCGGCCACTTCTCGCAAGAAGAAGACCAAGACCCCTGAGGAGGATGCGGACGGCGATGAGGTAC
Source organism: Aeminium ludgeri (assembly GCA_004216415.1). Classification (NCBI taxonomy): domain Eukaryota; kingdom Fungi; phylum Ascomycota; class Dothideomycetes; order Mycosphaerellales; family Aeminiaceae; genus Aeminium; species Aeminium ludgeri. Next base: position 26,106 of record SGQK01000093.1, read on the forward strand.
TTGGAGACGTGAAGCCCGACGTCGAGGCTCAGGAAAAGGTCAATGGTATCAAGCTCGAGAATGACGAGGACTAGGCGAGTCCGTCGACTTCGACTACCTAACGACTTCAACGACTTCAGCTTGACGTGAGCGTGCTCACTGCCTCATGACGTGCTGTCTGGCGTGCAGTCCCTCGCCTCAAAACTATTTGGGAGGCCTATTGCATGCTTGGGGGTCCGGTACATAGCCTTCTCGGGGTGATCCATGGTAGTGAAGGTATCTCGGTTGCGGCATGAACGGGAGTAAGGCAAAGGTGAAGTCGATTCGGCGTTTCTCCGCCATCGACAACCCGATTAGTCATCATCCAATGGAAGAGAGGAACCTTCAAGGTCACAGCCTCTCACAGTCGTGCTTGTCTCTCAGCCTCCCTTCAGCCCCGATCAACTGCATTGCATGACATTTGCCTTGCGCCTTGCTCTTTTGCCACTGCGAGCCCAATAAATGCGCCTGTCTGGATGCGCGCTGGCCCTCAAGGCTTGAGGACTGCCGCGAAGTGTCTCCTGCCCCGGCCCGCCCTCGCGACTCCCTCCACCACCCCATCTTTCGCAAGCTCTAGACCGATCGCCCTCTCCAACTCCTGCCCGATTGCGCCGCTGCATCTCAGTCACGCGCCTGGCCTCCCGCGCTCTCTCGCCCGCATTGAATCTGCACGACAGCCCCAGCGGCCCATCCCTTCGATTTTCTCCCGAGCCTTTGCCATGGATCACAACTCCGCGAAGCGCAAACAACCTCACGTTCCTAACTCCGACCGCCCGACAAAGCAAGCTCGGAGACCCTCAAACCCGTCGCAAATGGAGCAAAGCAAACTCTATCAAAACGGTGTTTCCACCTCGCAAAACGAAACCCCCAACGGCTACGGTTCGCCGGTCGAAGAGGCGGACGGGCAAGAGGTGGTGCACGCAGCAGCCACAGCAGACACTGTAGAATGGCAAGCCACGATCGAAAAGGTCGTGCGCAACGTCGTCAGCATCCACTTTTGCCAGACGTGCGCGTTCGACACGGACTCGGCCGTCTCAAGCGAAGCGACAGGATTCGTGGTGGACGCTGAGAGAGGCTACATCCTGACGAACCGACATGTGGTGGGAGCCGGGCCCTTCTGGGGATACTGCATATTCGACAACCACGAGGAGTGCGATGTCTATCCGGTCTATCGCGATCCCGTGCACGATTTTGGCATCCTGCGTTTCGACCCCAAAGCGATCAAATACATGCCGCTGGACGAGCTGGTCTTGCGACCTGATCTAGCGAAGGTTGGGTCGGAGATCAGGGTAGTTGGCAACGATGCCGGCGAAAAGCTGAGCATTCTGTCCGGTGTCATTTCTCGATTGGATCGGAATGCGCCGGAGTACGGGGAAGGGTATAGCGACTTCAACACCAATTATATTCAGGCTGCGGCAGCTGCATCTGGAGGGTCTTCGGGATCGCCCGTGGTCAACATCGATGGGTTTGCGATCGCGCTGCAAGCTGGTGGAAGGGCAGACGGGGCTGCGACAGACTACTTCCTACCTTTGGATCGACCAAGGCGAGCTCTGGAGTGTATAAGAGAAGGAAAGCACGTGGACCGAGGAACGATTCAAACACAATGGGTCATCAAGGCCTTCGACGAGTGCAGGAGGCTGGGGCTCAGCCCGGAATGGGAAAGCAAAGTGCGCGCAGAGTTCCCCAAGGAGACGGGCATGCTTGTTGCAGAGGTTGTGCTGCCGCGAGGTCCAGGGCATGAGAAGCTCGAGGAGGGTGATGTGTTGGTCAGAGTCAACGGCGAACTGCTCACACAGTTTGCGCGACTCGATGCGATCTTGGACAACAGCGTTGGGGGCAAAGTCAAGTTGCTCTTGCAACGCGGCGGAGAGGATCTCGAAGTCGAGTTGGATGTTGGTGACCTGCATGCCATCACCCCTGACCGCTTCGTGACGGTCGCTGGCGCCGCTTTCCACAACCTGTCCTACCAGCAAGCTCGGCTGTACGCAGTCACTCTCAAAGACGCCGGTGTCTACGTGTGCGAAGCGTCAGGATCGTTCCGGTTCGAAGGCTGCGAGTCAGGCTGGCTCGTGCAGACGATTGATCACAAGCCAACGCCCGATCTGGACACCTTTGTGGAAGTGATGAAGGAGATTCCTGACCGCAGCCGAGTTGTGGTCACATACAAGCATTTGCGGGACATGCACACTCTCAACACGAGCATCATGCTTGTTGACAGGCATTGGCACAAGCACATGAGGCTCGCTGTGCGGAATGACGAGAGCGGCCTCTGGGACTTCACGGACCTGGCCGAACCGGTCCCTCCAACACCACCAGAGCCCAAGAAAGCGAGCTTTGTGCAAATGCAAGGCGCGAAGCATCCCGCTGCCGTGGACATTGTGCGATCGTTCGTCAGAGTCAGCGCAAACATCCCCCTCAAGCTCGACGGGTTCCCCAAGTCGCGAAAGATCGGCTTCGGTCTTGTGATCGACGCGGAAAAGGGCCTGGTCGTGGTTTCTCGCGCAATTGTCCCCTACGACATGTGCGACATCTCCATCACCATTGCGGACTCGATCATCGTCGACGGTAAAGTCATCTTCATGCATCCGCTGCAAAACTACGCCGTCCTTCAATACGACCCCAGCCTGGTGCAGGCGCCCGTCAAATCCGCCAAACTGTCCACCGTGCCCATTAAGCAAGGCGAAGAGACCATCTTCTTCGGCTTCAACCAGAACCTGCGTCCAGTCGTGGCCAAGACCGCCGTCACCGACATCACTACTGTGGCCATCCCCGCCTCAGCCTCCACTCCGCGTTACCGGGCCGTCAACCTGGACGCCATCACGGTCGACACTAGTCTTAGCGGCCAATGTGGCTCCGGCGTCCTGGTGACCGAAGACGGCACGGTGCAAGCCCTCTGGCTCACCTACCTGGGCGAGCGCTCCGGCCACAGCGGCAAAGACATCGAATACCACCTAGGCTCCGCCACGCCAGCGCTCCTCCCAGTCATCAACGAAATCAAATCCGGCCTAACGCCCAACCTCCGCATCCTCAACCTCGAAATGCAAACGGTCCAAATGTCTCAATGCCGCATCATGGGCGTCTCGGAAACGGTCCTCGAACGCGTCGAGCGCGAAGACCCGGAACGCCACCAACTCTTCATGGTGCGCAAAGTCGACGCGGGCAACATCGGCGGCCTACAAGAAGGCGACATCGTCCTCACCCTCAACAACCGCCTCATCACCCGCGTCGACGACCTCGACCTCATGTACTCGCACGCCCACCTGACGGCAACCATCGTCCGCCGCCAGCAAGAAATGACCCTCGACGTCCCCACCGTCCCCACCTCGGAACTCGAAACCGACCGCGTCGTCGCCTTCTGCGGCGCCGTCCTCCACCGCCCCCACCATGCCGTGCGCCAGCAGATCTCAAAAATCCACTCGGACATCTACATCTCGACGCGCTTCCGCGGCTCACCCGCAGACCAGTACGGCCTCGCGCCTACCAACTTCATCCTCGCTGTCAACGCCGTCCCGACCCCGGATATCCCCAGTTTCCTGGCGCAGGTGAATCTGATTCCGGATAACACCTATTTCCGCCTGAAGGTCATGACGTTCGACGACGTGCCCTGGGTCGCGACCATGAAGAAGTGCGAGCACTACTTCCCGACGGTGGAGTTCGTGAAGGATTCCAGCGTGCGCGAGGGGTGGCGGAGGCGTATGTTTGAGGGCGGGAAAGTGGTGGGCGGGGAGGGGGATCTGGGACCTGATGCTGGTGATGACGGGGGCGTGGAGGAGGGGGATGCGGGGATGGATGCTTGATGGATTGAGCGATGAGTGGGGTTGGAATGTGAAGGAGGGAGGGATGGGGGGGCCTGTAGATTCTTTTTTTGGCTTGCGGCGTGTAGTATGTCGTACCTCGTCTACGACGACGCCGATCTGTTCACCCACACACTCGTGCGTTACCACCTCCTGCTCGTCACTGTGGGGGGGGCACCACTCAGCTCGATCCCTTCCGCTTCCATCACACACGCCAGCAGCGCCTCGTTCTTTCCTCAGACCAAGCTGTGGAGGCGGGGGGCAGCGTGGCAGCGAAAAGCAGGCGAGCACGTGAGAGATTGATTGCATGTGAGTGAGAGAGTTGGAGTAGCTTTCGGATTCGCACACCCGCTGAGATGGGGACAGTCTTTGTGGCGTGGCACGGGAGGAAAGGTTGGGGTGCTGGGGGTACGGGGGAAGAGTGCTTGCGGTCATTCGTGTAGAGTTCAAGGGATGTCCCTTATGAAAAGCGCCCGAGGGTCGGAACGGACAACTTATCGTGTCGAGGAGGGCGGAACGAGGCGAACGGAGGTGGAGTTTGACCCCGCCACTATATCAAACGCACTCATCGACGCCTACGGATACTGTCGAGCCTCGGGAGCTGCACAGAGCCAAGCAGAAGCTTCGCTAAACATCGAATCGGCCGCGGTTCGTTGCTCACGATCGAAGCAAGAAGCTACCCACGCATCTCGCGTCCCCGTTGGCAGAGCAGTCCCACGGGAGCATAGGTACGGCGATTCTCCCTTGGATCCGTGGAGTCCGACGGGCTGCAACAAGGTAAGGCAGTCGCTATCTATCATTCATTGTGGCGCGTCCTGGTACGGCCAGCCAGCGGTCCCACGACCCCAGCCGCCACCTCAGTTCACAAGCCGAGACTTCGCCGACACCTCAAAATCGCATGGCAGGTCAATGGCAACATAGCCCCCACCGGCGGGTCAGAGTCTGCCGGCAGCACGCATGCACGCACGAGCGGACGAAAGCTCGCACCGCGACGGGGCCGGGCGAGCGGCGCGGAGACCGTATCCTTACTTACCCCCTTCTACCTGGAGTATGCAGTGCATGCTCCGAGGAGTGCTGGATGCAGAGCGAGCTCGAAAGCTGAGAAGAGAGGCAGAAGGGTACCCCAGATTCCACATGCAGCGGCGCCGTCACGCCGTCACGCCGTTATGCCGTCACGCCGTTGCGGAAAGCCGTTGCGTGTCCTGCTGTGCTGCTGTGCTGCTTCCACTGCTAATTGTCGTAGCATCCTCCGCCCCGCCCCGACGCGAGCACAGGAGCCACAGAAAGGCGCGAGCGGTATCGAACAAGCGCTCGGGGCCTGGGAAGCGTCCATAATGGCTTGCAGGTGCGGTAGGAGGCCGCGCAGCAAGCGATTCGCCCCGACACGCTCGCGGCACTCGCTAGGAGGTAGATAGGGAAGCGACGCTTTGCGGCCTGGCTGGCACTGCCTGCGTCGTACTCTGTATCAGGGCACTATGGGGGATGCGCTACCTGCAGGCCGCGCATTTACAGTGGAGCGGTCGTTTGGCGTGACAGATAGTTGTGGTGGCTATCGCTTGGTGGGGTTTGGCGACACAACGACAGGTAACGTCAAGGTAGGCGGCCAAGGGCCCCACATCCTGTCCGCTGGATCTCGGCAGGAGGTGATGGGTGCAGTGGGTGGACGGACCGGGCGCGGCGGATAAGGGAGAGGGTGCGTTTGGGAGCTTGGTGGCACAAGGACAAGCAACCTTGATGTGCGGCACTGTGGCGGGGGGGCGAAAGCAGCGATGGCCCGGGGGGGGCCAATCTAGATTGGGGGTGCCTGTTTCGGCGTGGAGGGGGGCTACAGCGGGGTGAGTACATGTAGGATTGTGCAGTGAGGGTTTGTGTACGGCATTGTGCGAACGGATGCCTCATCATGACCGTGTCGAACCTAGGTCACGGCGGGGTTGAGTGGTCAATGGGCTTGTACCTCCCGTCTGGTGGACGAGAACGGATGTCGCTGTCTCGGTGGAACGACCGGATGGAGAGTCGCGGGGGCGCGGAAAAGTGGGTGCTGGACGCACGCAACGACGCCACCAGGAAGGGCGAGCGTGTGTGGTTTGGGTGAGGTTGAGGTGAGGTTGAGAGAGAGTAGGAGTGATGGTGAGGCGAGTGAGGTGCGGCGCGTCGGCTCGATCGGCGCCGGGGCGTTCACGTGCGTTGCCAAGCTCGTGCACTGGGTTGTTGCCGAGAATGGGGAGGGTTGGGAGGAAAAATTCATGGCCGGCCTGTTGCGGACCTTGAGCCTTTCGCCTTTCCTTGCCCTACGAGAGCAGCATTTTGATACTGAATACATACTTCCTCCAACCTAATCAACGCAAGCTCCATCCCTGCCCACGCTCTTCACAAGCAACAGCGCCCCTGACAAGCAACATCTCCAATCTCTCCCAGCAAGCATCCCCGAGCCTGCCCTCAGGATCCTTCTTCACGCTCACGAGAAAGCCGCCATGAGTTTTCCCCAGAGGCCCCAGCATCTACATACATACCAAGAGTTCCTCGCGCCCGCATGTGAACGTCGACGCCTGATTCAGCCGTAGGGGTCATTCGTGATAAAAATGGCTCCAATCGAGCGCGCGGTCGAGACTGATGATGCATTGGTGGCCAGGTACATGCACCGTGCATTATCTGAAGGTCGTACCGAATGTCCACGTCCCATCATGCATCGCGATGCTGGCGTGCTGGCGCGCAGGAGAAATAATGCGAGACGAAAGGGCGAATAGAGAGCTCCAGACGCCGAGCTCCAGGGCCAATAAACTCTCCACCTACACATTTCTCAGCCGCGGGCCCCTCCCAACCGGTCGCTCATCACTTCATCAGGTACTGTACTGCTCAAAGAGGGACCCCCGGGTCGCCTCCGCCAGCTTCCCCTCCGCCTTCTTCCCTGCCCTGTGCGCGCTGTGAGGTGGGGGGACGAGGACAGGCAGAACGGGCATGAGCGGGTGGCCCAGACAAGGCGAGCCATCATCATCATCACACCACACCTCGGCCTCGCACAGGCAACGCTGCTGCATCGTGAACCTCGATTGGCGCGTGGTTGGGCATGGTCGAGCACGTTGTTGTGACGGTTCGGCCGGGGCATTTCATTATCTGATCTGCACCGCGCCGAACGCCGCCCGCGCCGCTTGCAGCCTGCGTGCCCACTTTCCGCTAAGCGATGACGGGACCCGCTTTGCCTTTTCACATGTCAATGTCAGCCTGCCGCCGTGTTGCATGTGAAAGCGTGACAGCAAGCAGGACGGCCATCAGGATGGGCCTGCGCGGCGACGTACCTGCACCCGCCTGCCATCCCCAACGCTTCTGGCGACACCACGTAGGTGAAAACCCTCGAGCACCCTGTTTCCTCCCTCCCATCCCCCCCCTTCTCCTACCCTCTTCCTCTTCCTCTACCTCTTCCTCTTCCTCTTCCCAATCTGCTGTGTCCTTTTTCGGCTTGTGTCATTCGTCCCGATCGCGCTTTCCCGACCTCCTGTACGTACCTTATCAGCCCGACGGCGCTGTTTTGATACCGAAGCAGGTACGACCCTCTGGAATGAGCCAAGCTCCTTCCTCGTCCCCCGACCTGCCTACTTTCCACTTCCCTCCAGACTCGCCACCTGCACTTCGCGCGTCACGCTGACACCTGAAACCCCTCAGCACCTCAGCACCCCCAACGAAGCCCAGCACTTCCCCGATCCACAACACACACACACACACACACACACACACACACACACACACCACCTCACTCCTCTCAAGCCCCATCACACCCATCCTTCCCCACCACCCAACCACCCCCCATGCCTCACTCCACCACCGACACCATGACCACCCCCCAAGTCAACGGCGACGACAGCCGCAACTCCAAATTCCTCTTGCACCTGCAAACCTACCCCGTCGTCAACGACGGCGTCGCCACCTTCAAATCCCACCCCTACGGCGCCAAATCCCTCCAACTCGCCGACAGCGCCTACCTCCGCTTCGGCAAACCCGTCGAACCCTACCTCGAAACCCCCTACGCCTACGCCAAACCCTACGTCTCCCGCGCGGACGAGCTCGCCGACGCCGGCCTCGACAGCGTCGACACGCGCTTCCCCATGGTGAAGGAGGAGACGCAGTCGCTGCGGTCGCGCGGCCAGGCCTGGGTCAACTGGCCTTTTCAACTGGCCGGTAGCGGCCGCGACTACGTGCTCGGCACCTGGAACGGTATGCCGCTCCCCACCCACTCGCTCCCGCAGGAGCCGACTGCTGACGACGTGCTGCTAGACGAGTACACCAAGACCGCGAACCACAACAACCGCGGCCCCGGGCTGACGACGTCGGCGCTCGCGCTCGTGAGCACGGAGCTGCGATTCGCGTCCGACTTTTTCCAGACGCTGGCGGATTATCTCGGCCCGAGGTATGAGGAGGGGAAGAAGAAGGCGGGAGATTATGTGGCGGAGGGTGAGGCGAAGGCGCAGGCGTGGAAGGAGGGCGGGGTGGAGAAGGCTCAGCATTATGCGCGTGTGGGTGAGGAGAAGGTGGATGAGTATAAGTGGTTGGGGCAGCAGAAGGGAGGGGAGGCGAGGGCGAGGGCGGAGGAGGTTAAGGGGAAGGGGGAGGAGGTTGTGGGGGATGGGGTGCAGCAGGCGGAGGGTGCGAAGGAGGGCGCTAAGCAGGGCGCGAAGAAGGGGGGGAAGTAGGTGCGTGGTGCTGAGGGTTGCCGTCGTCGACAGGTGGGATGGTGTGTCTCGATGCCGCTGACGGGGCGCGAGTGCGTCGCTGCGAGGTCTCGCTGCTCGTCCACCACCTCGCCGTCCACCACCCATCGATCTCGCCGCCCTCGTCGCTCTCGCAGTCCGGCTCCCAGGCGCGGGCGACGGCCTAATATTACGGATCCCCCTTGCCGGTTACAAAGCAAGCTCATCGGCGTTCGGATTGTTCAGACTACTTTGGTTTCCTTCCCCCTTCTAGCTTCTCTACTTACTTATTTGATCGATCAATCAAATCCGCGTACCTGACTCCTGCCATGTCCTCGCTCCTCTTCCCTCCCACACCCGCATCTGACAACCCTCCCCCCCCCTTCGCCCTGATTGGCACCCTCGTCCCCGACCGACTCCTCCCCCCCCCCCCCCTCCAACACCTAAACGACCACACCAGTGACCTTCCAGCCAAGTCGCAAGAGATTTGAGGTCGTGTATCCGCGCCGCTGCTCTCCACCACCAACACGACGTCCCCCCCGCATGCACCCATCCAACATCCATCCATCCATCCACGCAACCAAGCCTCCTCGCCTCCTCCTCTGCCCGACCAGGAAAGGAGACCGGCCCATCCACCTCCATCCCCTCTCACCTCACCTCACCTCACCTCACCTCACCTCACCTCGCCCCCACGACAGCCGCTCACGATTCCGATACAACGCCCCCCCCCCCCCCCCCCCCTCCTCTCGATGTGACGAGGCAGAACACAGCTGGAAAGCGACGCCAGGCCACACGATCAACGAACGTCAATAGCGGCACCGTCGCGGCGGGGGGGGGGAGACACCGCCGCTTCTCTCTCTTTCTCTCTCTCTCGAAAACGTAACTACGCGTCTGCCAGGCATCATCACGTGGCATCATATGGCATATAGAGCTTTAATGTATCGACATCGCGGAGACAAACATGAGGGAAACGCGACGCCCACGTACGTAGGCGAGATGCACGCTCGCTTGCAGGCTTGTCTGTCATCATGGCGCGGAGACGGAGTATGTGTATGTACCAAGCCCTTTTTTTCACTTTTCGCCTGCGCCGTGGGATGTCGTGGTTGCGTTCCGGAAAAAAGGGGGGGTTGGGGGGGAAATTCAAAGTCTGCTCTACCGTCTAAACATGATGGGATGCCTCTTTCACTCGTCGCGTCCAACGGCCACTCCCCGCCTCTTTACAACGACGCTCCCGCCTTTAGCGCCTTTCATCCGTGTCGTATCCCGCCTCCTAAGCGCTCTTCCCCACGCCTGTCTCCTGGTTGTTACGCACCGCCTCCGGCCGCTTGTCCGAGAACATCTGCGCGCCATCCTTCAGACGACGCTCCGTGTTCGCGCGCGTGTTGACGAAGTCGGGGTAATTGAGCGTCAGCTCGGCGGCGCCGTTGACGACGTGGTCCGCGGCCTCGACACCGAGCATGAAGCTGTGGTCCTGGTTGCCGACCTCGTAGCGCCAGGAGCCGAAACGGCCGCGCGACAGGATGTCCATGTCCTGGAGTTTGGGGAGGAGCTGCTTGAGGACGCCCTCGCGCTCGAGGGACGGGGTCGGGTAGCCGTGGTCGAAGCGGCGGTGGTAGGTGGAGACGATTTCGTCCGCCGGGCGCAGCATCTCCGTGTTGACGAGGCCTTGGATGCAGTCGGCGAGGAGGCGCTCGTTGTCGACGGGCTTCATGCTCGACTCGGAGACTTCGAGCATGATGCTCCAGTAGGGACCCTCTTTGGCTTTGTCGTAGTAGGGCTTGCTGCCGTCGGCGAGCTGCTGCGTGGCGAGCTTGACGGTCGCCTCGGGCTGGTTGTGCGGGGAGTAGTTGGAGAAGATGGTGGCGCGGTAGAAGGGGCAGTTGTCCTCGGGGAAGTAGAGCCAGCACTTGTCGCCGATGCGGTCCGGGCGCTCGCCGCGGATGCCCACGCCGATGACGTGCGTGGTGCTGTAGAAGAGGCCCTTGCTGAGCTTGGTGAGCGTCTCGTCCTGCATCGTCTCGACCAGGGAGTCGACGGCCATGGTATTGATCAACTTCTTGTAGTTGACGGTGGTCCCGTCGCCCAGCAGCACGCGGTGGCCCTCGGCGTCCACCAGCTGGACAGCGCCGTGGGCACCGTAGCGGGTCTTCTCCTTGGGGAGGGTCTTGGCCACGTTGATCCAGATGTTGCCCGTGCCGCCGCGGGCGGGGAAGCGGAAGGTGGCGTTGGGGCCCCAGTTGCCGGCGGCCTTCTCGAGGATGGCGTTCTTGGTGACCAGCTTGAGGTTCGGCGCGGCCACACGCTCGCCGAGCCATTGGCATTGCATCTGGGGATGGTCCGTCAGTCCTCGACACTCGCACATTCCACATTCCTCTCGCACTCACCTTGGTCGTAGGTACAGCCCACACCTTGTAGTTGTACGGCCTCATGAAGATGTCGGCGATGCCTTCACCCACGTTCCGAAGAATCCACTCGTCAAAGTCCTTGGGCTTGGTGTTGGCCACTCTTGTCTCCAGCGCGGCATCGATCATGCCCTCTAAACACATGACCTGGTCGTCTTTGGGCAGCATGGAGATGTTGTTCTGGAACGGGTAGGGGACCCAGGTGTTCTTGTAGCGGACGTAGGAGATGCGCTGGTGGTGGTACCAGTCGTCCTCGTTGGGCAGGGCTTCGTCGATGCAGTCGTCAAAGTACTTGTAGTGGGAGAAGATGACGTGACCGCCGACGTCGTAGAGCTGGTGCGGTCAGTCTCTGGGGGGGGGTGGGGGTCGCACGGAGGGGACAGTGATGTGGAGGAGACTCACGAAACCCTCGGGGGTCACATCGGTCGAGGCGAGACCACCAGGCGTCTCGTTGGAGTCGACAATCATCCATGACGGACCGTCCTGGCGCGGTCAGCTTGCGATGCGGCGGACGGTGGTGATTTACATAGCTCACGATCTGGTTCATGCGCTTCGCAGCACCCAGACCCGTCGGGCCGGCACCAATAACGAGGACATCGACGTTGCTGTGGTGGTGGCGTCGTCAGTCGTCCGACTTTTTGTTGACCGCCAGCAAAAAAAGCCAGCCGCCCCGCACTCACATTTCCTTGCCGTTGGCCTTGCTGATGTTGCGCGTGTGTCCCATGGTCGCGGGGTCTCTCTGTTGTCGTCGGGGATACGGAGGGAGGGAGTGGACGGGGGGAATATGGCGAGGGCGAGGGGAGGGAGAGAGGGCGAAAGACAGTAGTAGATGGCGTGGCGAGCGTGGTTGAGGTGGGAGGAGGGAGGGCTTGGGGATAAACTTCGGCGAGCGGTTTGGGGGAGAGGGAAGGGAGGGGAGCGAGGGAGGAAAGGGTCGCACACCGCCGACCTCACTCACCCCCCTCACCTCCTCTCACCTCACCTCCTCTCAGATTCCTCTCACTCACCACCTCTACCTCAGGGTCAGCGGGTCCCTGTGCCCAGATGGTCCGGGGCGGCACAACTCTATCTGTGGAGATTGACAACGGCCGCACCACACTCGTCCTTAGTCTTCTCGCGTTTCACCTTCCGCCGATCCCCGCCTGACGCGTCTCCTCTCTCCTCTCTCCTCTCTCCTCTCTCTCTCTTCTCCTGACACCGACCACGCACACCTCCCGCCCATTTGATGAAGCCCCCCAGCGCACATTTGATGCCTTATTCGTCCTCGCTCCCATCAAAAACGCGGGTGCGACCGTGATGAATCATGCAACGCCGTGGTTGCGCGGCCTCAGCGGCGTGGTCGCTATGGCCAATCAATCTGCTTGGTGACTTATCGATGTGAGGCCATCCCATCCCATCCCATCGCACCCCACCCCACGCGGCCGAAACATTACATTTGTGTGATTGATGAGGCGACGTGTGTCTTGATCCCCCGCGGCATTGCACCGGGTACGCATCAGCTTCCCGTAGCTTCCCGTATCCGGCGCAGGTGACGCGAACAAGGGTCGCCGCGATGAATCCGTCGGCGCACAGTGAATCAGCTTGGTTGTCGCTTCCACACGAGCGCCAGCAGATGATTATTCGAGCAATCCCGTCCCCAAATCTCTCCATCGCCAAATCTTTTCCCGCCTGCCCATCGAAATCCGCGGTGCGCGTTGTTGTTGGTCGTCATTCGGAGTCCAGTGGTGGTGGCAGTCCACAGAAGATCAGACAAAATTTAGCGTCGCCGCGTGTGCAGGGTCCCGGCTGCCCATCGCCATCCCTGGAAGGACCGTCACCCTTCACCTCCCTCCCTCCGCTCCCAACTTTTTCTCCCCCCTCCCACTTCTCTTCCCCCCTTCCACACCACCTCCGTTGCTGCTCACCACCACGCCCACCCGCGCCGCTCATTGAGTCCACCACGCTTGTTCCATACCGCGAGCTTCGCGCCTGATACCCGCCGCCCTCCCCCGCCGCGCTGCCTCCACGAGCCCCCCCCGCCAAGGCCTCCAATCTAGACCTGTCGTGCTAGCGTCCTCCGCGCTCGCGCCATCCTCAACACCTCACCCTCGAATACCCCGGCACACCACGACACGATACCCATCAAAATGAGCGAAAAAGAGAGACAGTCCGGCGAGCAGGAGCGTCAGGGCCCTTCGGAGCCCGTCCTACCCACCGTCAACCCCGCCGCCGAGAAGGTTGAGCCGCCGAAGCCTTCATTACACCCGGCCTTTTACATCGGGTGAGCTTTCGCGAGATCGAACACAAGGATGAATTTGACGGGGGCTGACCGAGTACCGCAGTGCCTGGATTTCGCTGTCCTCGGGTACCATCCTGTTCAACAAGTGGATTCTGGACACGGCCAAATTCCACTACCGTGAGACCGCCCTTCCCGAGAAGTGATCGAGAGGGCGGACCACTGACATCCACACAGCCATCCTCCTCACAGCATGGCATCTGTCCTTTGCGACGCTCATGACGCAGCTCATGGCGCGCTTCACCACTCGTCTCGACTCGCGCAAAAACGTGCCCATGACTGGCAAGGTCTACCTGCGTTCCATTGTCCCCATTGGCCTCATGTTCTCGTTGTCCCTGATTTGCGGCAACAAGACCTACATGTACCTCTCCGTCTCTTTCATCCAGATGCTCAAGGTATGTTGATGTGCGCTGGCGCGAGCCGCACGAAACCCCCTCACTGACCGCTGTCACAGGCCACCATGCCCGTTGTCACACTGGTCACCTCCTGGGTTATGGGCGTTGCCCCGCCCTCGATGAAGACGCTCGGGAATGTTTCCTTGATCGTCGTGGGTGTCATGATCGCATCTTTTGGCGAGATCCAGTTCGTCCTCACTGGCTTCCTCTTCCAGTGCGGTGGCATCATCTTCGAGGCCATTCGTCTCGTCATGGTGCAGCAACTGCTCTCCGGCGCCGAGTTCAAGATGGACCCACTGGTCTCGCTCTACTACTTTGCGCCGGTCTGCGCCGTGATGAACGGTATCATTGCGCTCGTCCTGGAGGTCCCCGACATGACTCTGGGCGACATTCAGAACGTCGGTTACTCGACGCTCATCCTCAACGCCAGCATTGCGTTCCTCCTGAACGTGTCTGTCGTGTTCCTGGTAAGCTCTCTTTCACCCCCCCC